>JABMIG010000100.1:445000-494892 GCA_013187285.1 Cyclotella cryptica
CACAAGACTTGTGAGCCCTCCTACCACCATAATTGACCCACCCTTGGCTGTTGCGTTTATATTGTCAAGGGCTTGTTAAATGTCAAGAGCTGTGGTAATACTGGTTTGGCTAAAGATGTAATCAAGATTAGTTGGGGTGCATGCCAAAGCCCCTTCCCTATCCCCGGATGCTGATAGGGACAGGAGTTCTATTGGAACAATAGTCACTTGGTACTTTTATGGTAGTATGGGGGATGTGGTTGTGTGTTGGACATATACTTTGCTGACGGGCTGCCATTCTTCCGTGCAGTGTCAGGGATACATCAATGTTTCAGGACTATGTCCATGTTTTCCATGAAATGACCACTGTTATTGTAGGTGTCTTATGCATCTTGGTGAATTTGATGGTATCTGTGTCATCACCGAAGAAACCATGAATTTTCTTCTATGGGATTGTACTGGGTGATCTGTCGCAAAGTGTCCTTGTAGCATGTGTTTGCAGGGACTCTTATTTTGACAGAGATGAGCTGTAAAAACGTGACAAGGGCATTTGCTAAGGATTTGATGAGCTCCAATTTTCATCATTGTTGTGAAGCACACATCCTTAAAACAAACATGGGCTTGAGTTTACAGCTCATCCATTTGATTACACTGACCAGCTTGGTAGCAAAGCTTGATATACACTGCAAACGAATTGTTAGTAAGAGCAGTAAGACTGTTAGTAAATGTGTTAGCAAGTATTTTTCACTAACAGAATAGCTAACACCGAACTCAACGGTCGGTTCAGGGGGCGGAGTAATGAATTCTTTCTCACTTCTTGCTAACTGTTAGTAAGGTTTAGGGGACAATGTTTGACTGTCACCAACTGCTAACAATTTTACTAACAGCAAGATCTAAACGATTATATTTTTTTCTAACTAGGTATTTTTAGAGCTAAGAATACCTCAGCCCAAAGAAGTAATGATTCAATCATTTCTAATGTCATCCGCATCGGTCATCAGGGTCCATGATATTACAGATTGTGCATAATGACAACAACAAACCATCATTCATATAAATAGAATATTGCAACATTCCTCACCACATCAAACAACCCCTGCAAATATTATATCAGCAGTTGCATCTCTCTAGCCGCAAATGTCAGCACACAGTCTCAAATACAAAAATGAATTTCGAGGAGCAGAACAAGATACAAATTCGTTTACACTTTTGGCACAAGAAGAAAAATATCAAATGCCCCAGCTGCAAATCATCTTTGTTTCACTTTGGCGGAAGGCCCTACTTCTCCTCTGCAAGAATTGTAAATGAAATCGTGGTACTCCATCATTCACCATGTCCTTCATCGATCGGGAATTGTGGAAAAGCGCTATACTTTTGCTTGTCCTGTGGGAGTCAAAGTTCCCATACGCCTGGAAGACTGCAAGACAAAGGATGCAAATGTGTAAGACGCAATGACAACAACAACGTGACAACAGGCCACCACGAAAGTAAGAAGGGTGTGGAAAACTTTACGGATCTTGTCGGAGAAACCCCCGCCGATGATTCTCAGCCATATTCTGATCTACGGCGCGATTCGCAAGTTGACTCGATAAAAGACAAGGAAGCAACCACAATACACGAGAGCGGTGTTACTGCTGATCACCTTGGCGTTGAAGATGGGGGGGAATGGGAAGTTGAATTCGATCCCAGTAGTGGCGCAGGAATTTCTGACACGCGAGGTCTTATTTCTTGTTATTCCGATAGGAACAACCTCCTCAACATTCTGGGAAACCGTAATGAATGGCCTAGTGGTAGTGCGAAATTTTTATGAGGGACCACAAGAATCAAGGGGATGGATTAAAGGGGTTGGTTTTCAATTCTGTCATTGACTCCAAAGTCTATAGTGATTTCTCCTCGCTGTCAGTTGAAGACATGTTTTTCCATCTCCACATTGCGTCAGTGTACTATGGACTCCCCACCACAAAATCCGTTGACCTTGCAACTATGACCCTTCACAATATCTCCCAACACAATGAAATCATCCAATCTGAGAAGAAAGCACTGTCTGAAAATTATCAGAATTCCATCGCTCAGGTGCTTGCCGCCCGTGGAATCGACGAACTGGAAGTATCATCAATAGTACAGGAAATAAATGATTGTGTTCAGACAGCATGGCAGATTCATGGTGATAAGCCATCTTCCATCAAAGCCCCGTTGAATCATAAGACAGTTCGATCAGTCTATACAGAAGGACAAAACTCTATTGTCAAAAATTTACCAATTCCAACTGTCAGTATTAGTCAAAAGGCTGCTTACATCCCAGCCAAAGAAATCATCAATCATATTTTAGCAATGGGGATAGATGTAATGTTCTTCCGTGCTGGGTATGAAGATGACTGGGTAGATCAATCTGGTCATTATGGGACGAAATTCCTATGTAATCTTCACCATAATGTTTCAACCATGACAGATATCTCGATCGACACCCGAATCCTCCTCGTAAGAGTATGGTCAGATGGATTCGAGGCTCATCAAATCAAAGGAAAGAATGAATTCAACAGTCTGCAGATGTTCACACTGACCGTCATTGCCCCCAACTATAAAAATACCAGCCGCCATACAGCACCCTTTGCTTTGTGCTTTCAGAGACAAAACCAAAATGATATTCTCATCCAGCTGCTCAAGGAGTTGAAAGATCTTCAGTCTCCAACACTCAGATACTGGGGAGGGAAGGAAAATCAGGTATACCCAACAATGGTGTTTCTTGAAATGATAAGCAATGATTATGTAGAACGGTGCTCAAACACTTGTACCACTCAAAATGGTACATTCACCCACAGATGGAGACATTCGGGCCAGTTCGATGACAATCTCGTTCCATCCTGTCCAACCTGTCACCTCAAAAACATTGAATACATTCTTTCGCCCCCAACTGTGAATGTGAAGAGAGAAATCTGTTGTGACCAATGCCTTGATTGGTGGCACCATGGAGTGACAAAACCCAAGACATACCCAATTCATCCTGAATTATTTTTACAGACCATTGAAAACTTCCCTGCAGTTGAGCTGTCCTTCGAAATGATATTTAACTCTATAACAGCTTTACAAGATTGGTGCTTTTCTAGTACCTTGTCAAATACTGCCAAGGGGGACGTGATAAAAAGATACCTACAAGCGATCGGTCTTTCAACTAGTTTGGTCCCAACATTAACTAAAGATCTGGTGGGGGGGAAGGAAGCTTCCCAATCTTTGGCCTTTCCTCAGATTCTAAGGAATTTTAGGACAATTGACGTGGAGTTGAAAAGTTTCCAGACAATGCCTATGCATATGTGCTTCCTTGGAATTGAAAAATCTCTGATCGCCAAAACATCTATGTTAGCTTACAGAAAAGATCGGGGCCAAAATGCAGCATGGCACACACTCATCAATGCGATACAAGGCAGTCAAGAAACAATCAATTCGGTGTACCTAGTCTGGTGTCTTGCTATGAAGTTCTCAGATATGGAGAAGAAAAACCTCGGTACTGCCAATTGGCAATCGGATCATTACCTTGCATTCACCCGGTGTCTTTGTTCCATTTTTCGCCTTTGGATAAGGGCGAGGTTGCAAACAACCTTGACAAACATTTGGTGCTTGCCTTTAGGAGCATGAGAGTGACTTGGTTCTGTCTTATCTCTCACATCTTTGCAGAAGAAAAGGTTCCGACAGAGACAATCAATGTATTGGTGAGATTATTCCTATCATCGTGCAGGAGGTTATGGATTGTTGGTGAAAACTTGCATTCAAATCAAGAAAGAGATGATCGAGGAAAAGAGAAAGGTTGATGACAGGACATCAACAGTTACAGACAAGAAAAAAGCACCATTCTATGTGAGAGGGGCAAATTATCTCAGTCTGCTGAACATTGGCGACATGATCGAAGAGTCAGGACCAATGAGACATTGCTGGGAGGGTGAGAATGAGAGTTACATCCAAAATTTCAAGAGGGAGGTATCTACAATGAAGCACACTGAACAATATCTCAAGACAATCCTTACTAAGATGTTAAGGACTGATGTCTTGGATTCATTCAATAAAAAACCCTTTTCAAGGGCTAAGAAGTATTCTCGGACCAGTCATGTTAGGATTTACAACAGAGGGGTGAAGTATGCCAGGGTTGAGGATGTTTTCACACAGGAAGACATAGTTTCAGGAGTGATTGACAAGAATGGAAATCTCTTGGTATGTTTTGAAAAATCACGAGTCAAAGGAGTTGGCGTTCACCCTCTCATTTTCAATGACACCGATGGGAGTTGGACATTTAATCTTTGGTACACTGAAACTATGCCACAGAGTCTGCATTCCCATCTGTACAAGAGCAGAGAGGAACTATTGCAGGAATGTGGTGATTATTTCATACTTTTGAGAGAGAAAAATACAAATAACACCTTCATGAGAACCATGATCTGCCGCAGCTGGAGGGTGAGAGATGATATGGGAAAATTGAGGTTGCCTGTACCACTCAAAAATGTCCTACTAATGAAGTAATTAATTCTTCTGTTGCTTTTGTGTAAGCTGTCACTAAGAATATTAGTGCCATGTCTAGATACCTTTAATGCTTTATATTGGCACAGGTTTGTAACCTGTATTCGATTTTTGACTTACAGGTAAATTTGTATGGCAGTCATGCCCATTCTCATAAAATCCAGATTGCCACATTCTCCACAACATCTGCCATCACTTCCCCCCCATCCACTATTATTTGGACAATGTCAGAGAACGGAACTGCTAGCAGCCGAAATGTCAGCAACGATGCGACGGATGATACGGATGTGACCGCGTCAACCAGAGTTCCTCGCTCGGAGGGGGGCCTTCGCCGGTATCAGACTAAGCCGGCGTTCCGGTGAGTTGACCCCAGAGGGTTCTTCAAGAATGATTTCCTTCGGACACCATCCGCTTACCTTCTATTACTTGCACTGATACGGATACCGTGACCGCGCAACCAGAGTCCCTCGGTCAGAGCGGGGCTTTGTCCCCTATCAGACAAAGCCGGCGTTCCGGTGAGTTGATCCCAAAGGGTTCTTCAAGAATGATTTCCTTTGGAAACCATCCGCTTACCCTGTATTACTTGCACTGTCATAGGAAACAAACCAAGTCAAGCAACAGCAAGGCTTTGTGTCTGAAAACGGATTCCACTGCAACGGCGTGCAGTGATCCATCCTTCATCCATTCGTTTTGGCAGAACACGGTTGAATCGGACATTCAAATCAGAATCATGGAATTTGCAGCAACGACGATGGGGAAGTGTATCTGCTTTCACAAACTTGCAAACAATGGGACGAAATAATCAACCATGATCTGCATACGGCAAACCCCATATGGCACAGAATTGCAAAGGAATATTATGGGGTCGAGGAGGCGATAGACGACACCTCCGGCGCTTAGAAATTATGGATTCTGCTTGCCATCACGAGGACAACACAGAATGGAGACGACTGCTCTTCATTGATCGGAGTCCAATGCTTTTCTCAGGTGATGTATGGCCATACCTTAAGTTGCTTACATGGGTTTTTAGTGATGAGCCTGTCGACCCCTACACATCAATGTCATGGAGAGAGGGAATCATACAGAAAGAGGTATCAGGAGCTCAGTACTGGCGCAGTCTTGGTGTCGATCGTCTTCGTAGACGGTCATCTGGTATTGATTCCTTCGAAATTGCCTTCACTGATGGGAGCATGGAAGAAAATTTCAAGGACATGACTTTTAAGGTGCATTACTTTGATCATGAATACACCGTAGCGAACTTTGAGAGTGAATGTAGACTCATCCATCGATGGCTACATGTGTTTGGATTTCATCATCATGATTTCTCAATTGACCCGCCAGAACCTTATAGCCTGAATGCAATACACCACGGATACATTGTTGTGAGGTTGGCAGATCGTTATAGAGTCGGAGGACGACGTATACTCTGCTTGGGCTCTATGACAATTAAAGAAGATACTTCCCCATGTGACATTGATAACATAAGGTATCAAGATTACTGGTTGTGTGACCTTTCTGCCGAAGAGGGGAACCGGTTATCAGAAAGGAAGTACATTATAGCTGCGGGCCTTTCCCTCGGCGTGAGAGACGACCATATATCCCCAATATAGGGAATATCCGACAGGGCGGTAAATCTGATGAGTGGTGGGATGCCCAGAATGCTATCCTCTTAAGGAACAGTAATTTATTGTGTCAGACAAGTGATTCCAATGCAATGTCTCGCAGTGATGCATCTTTCATGCATTCGTTTTGGCAGGAAAGGGAAAAAAAGAAAATAAAAAAAAAAATAAGGGGGTTGGCAACAAAAAGGAGGGGGATGTTTTTTTTTTTACAAAAAATTAAAGCATGGGACGATATAATCAACCAGGATCCTGACACTGCCGACCCCATATGGCACAGAATTGCAAAAATATATTATGGGGGCGATAGACGACACCTCCGGCGCTTAGAAATTATGGATTCTGCGTGCAGACATGAGGACAACACAGAATGGAGACGGCTGCTCTTCATCGAGAGGAGTGCAACCCTTAAGAATTTTTCAGGAGAAATGGGGCCATACCTTAAATTGCTTGCATGGGTTTTTAGATCCGATCGTGTTGTTCCCTATAACTCAATGCGTTGGAAAGAAGGAATTATATGGTGTAAGGTATCAGCAGAAGAGTACTGGTTCGATCTAGAGGTTAGTCATTATCATAGTCGTGAGCGTGGCATTGATCGTTTTGATATTGATTTCTACGACACGAACATTGAAGAAATTTTTGCGGGGATGGATTTTCGGGTGCATTACATCGATCATGGCTACACCGTCGCTAATTTTGAGAATGAATGTAGAATCATCCATCGATGGCTCCACGTGTTTGGATTTCATCACTATGATTTTGTAATTGACTCACCAGAACCTGAGGATGAGGGTCGGACGCATGGATACATTACTGTGAAACTGATTGATCGTTATAGACACAGACGATTCCGAAATAGTGTACTGTGCTTGGGCTCTATGACAATTAAAGAAAATACTTCCCGACATGAACATGAAATCATTAGGTATCAAGATTCTGGATGGTGGGACTATTGTGCAGAAGAGGGGGAACCTGTGAGAAGCAAGCTCATTCATTTTGTCAACTAGCCTTTTTGGTTTGGGTAATGGTCAGAGTGATCGGATTCCAAGACTAGGAGCAACTTTTGGGTCTGTTGATGGGAATTATAATAGTGGAAGTATAGCCTTTGAAGTAGAAATTTTATGTTAAGTTAGCTCAAACTTTTTGACAACCGTGTAGTATGTGTCGATACCTTTAACGCTCTATATTGATGGTGGGCGGTAATAAATTAAATGTTTTTGAATTAAAGGTAAATAAGCATGGCAGCCGTGCCCGTTCCCATAAAATCCAGACTTCCACATTCTCCACAACATCTACCATCGACTTCCCCTGTTCCCCCCATCCACTATAATTTGGACAATGTCGGAGAATGGAACTTCCAGCTGCAACGCTGGACGGACTGTACACGTTCGCGAAGAAGAACCTAATGTCAGCGAGGATGCGACGGATGATACGGATGTGACCGCTTTAACCGCAGTTCCAACGACAAAGGATAATGCATCTGCGACAGATGAATATCCCTTGGGGATATGGTGACAAAGGACACAAAGGAAGGCCTTGGACGAAGAAAGGGGAGAGAGGGGGGAACGAAGCATCAGCCAGAGCAGCCGCCAGTGAGTTTATCACAAACGGTTCTACAAGATTGATTTCCTTTGGACACCATCGCTTCCCCGTTTTATTTTTTTTTTCAAAGGAAACAAAAAAAGTTAAAAAAAAGAGATGGATTGTGTGTGAAAACGGATTCCAAGGCAAGGGGGGGGGGGGGGCTTTTTTAAAAATTTTTGGCAGAACACGGTTGAATCGGACATTCAAATCAGAATCATGGAATTTGCAGCAACGACGATGGGGAAAGTGTATCTGCTTTCACAAACTTGCAAACAATGGGACGAAATACTCAACCATGATCCCGACACTGCAGACCCCATATGGCACAGAATTGCAAAGAAATATTACGGGGTTGACAGACGACACCTCCGGCGCTTAGAAATTATGGATTCTGCCTGCAGACATGAGGACAACACAGAATGGAGACGACTGCTCTTTATTGATAGAAGTCCAACCCTTAAGATTTTTCTGGAGAAATCGGGCCATACCTTAAGTTGCTGACATGGGTTTTTAGCGATGAGCGTGTTGAACCCTACGCATGGATGTCGTGGAAAGATGGAATATTACAATGTAAGGTATGGGCAGAAGAGTACTGGCACACTCTTGGTGTTGATCGTCTTCCTAGACGTTCACGTGGTATTTTCAGATTTGGTATTGGGTTCACCGACGGGAGCATTGAAGAAAATTTTAAGCAAATGGAGTTTACGGTTCATTACTTCGATCATGACTACACTGTCGCTAATTTTGAGAGTGAATGTAGACTCATCCATCGATGGCTCCATGTGTTTGGATTTCATCACGATGATTTCGAAATTCACGCACCAGTAAGGGACTCCCAATGCACATTGATGGGATACATTACCGTGACATTGATTGATCGTTATAGAGATCAAGGAAACCGCCGTGTACTGTTCTTGGGCTCTATGACGATTAAAGAAGGGACTTCCCCAGATGACGACGATTTTCGAGTGTTTCAAACTTTTGGATGGTGGGAGTATTGTGGCCAGAAGACGGGGAGGCATTAGGAGCATGATGGTACAGTTTGACAGAAAAAAATTTTTGAAATTAACTTTTTTTTTTTTTTTTTTTTTTTTTTTTTTTTTTTTTTTCCCCCCTTAGGAGGCTTTGGTTTGTTTTTACCAAACATAGTGATGTTCGGGTTCCACATTGTATCCTGCTTTGTCAGTCAACATTTCCAAAACTCTCTTCTTCCCTGGGACAAAAGCAAAGCCACATGCCATCTTTTTGAAAGAGATTTCCTCTCCACAACACCAATCAATATTCTCTTGGCTGAATTTCATTGCCTTCATCTCGGGATGAGCTCCATCAATGATGTGGTATTCGACCTGGCTGGTCTCTGGAGATATGATGGGCGAAATACCAATCACATGCCTGGTTGTGTAAGTGCGAAACTTCAGTTCCAGAGAAACCAACATGGGGACACTCAATTTGGTAACAAATGAATGTAAACTGGTAAAACCTGTAAGTTGTGGAAGAACCATGATGTCATATCCGCAATGCTTAATACACGTCTGGATTTCTAGTAGGCCGCGATATGATTGCTTTGATTGTAAATCCAACAACTTTTGTTTCAAACCTGTATTGAAGTGATTGATGTATGTTAAAAGATTCACTGTATTTCCAAACGCACAGTTCAACTTTTCTCTTGTGACTGGTATGGGGAATCGCATGGAAAAATGCACCACCGGTGGAGAGGAATGGTAATCAGGAGCTAAGCCATCCTTCTTCTTCTTCGCAGCCCTTGGAGGAAGTGCCCTGAGTTCTTTCCCTCGTGGTACATTCCGAGGTGGGACCAAAACCCTCTTTCTCCCGATCTTGCTGAGCTATCTACAGACTCTATTGGATCGACATTCTCCCTGTCGCTGCCATTGCCAGTCGCAGTTGGGTCAGGACTGTCCCCTGTTACTATTGGGTCAGTAGTGTTGGCATCAAAGTTCTCGCTGGCTGTGCCGCCGACATCTTCTAACTCAACACGAAAGTCATCAGGATCCTCTTCTACATGTTTGCCTTTCATGACCTTTGCAAAGTCCTTGTCCTGAAAACAGGGATTGGTCATTCTCTCCATAGCCTTCATGAAGGGAATAGTACCATACAGGAAGGAGGTTGACATTGCAACTTGGGTGTCGGCAAATCCATATGAACAGGTGTTGTCGAAACCCCCATGACGTCGTATCCGAAGATAAGAATGGTAGGGATGGAGAACAGTTACTTGGAAAAAGTCCGGTGCCTCGTATTCTTGTTTGAGTGATTCAAAATGATTGCTCAGGTTACTTTTCACCTTCTCTGGAAGAGCCACCTCCATGTTATGTTCAAGTCCCTCAAAAAACTTCACGTCTTCCTCTAAAATACCCTGAACTGTTGGACTTGCAACCCATTGGACACGTTTTGCTGCTTTAGAACGATCACCTACAATGTCATAAAATTCTTCCCCCTTCAGGAATTTAGATATATCTTGCAGTTTCTTATAATGTGAAGGAGTTACTTCAGATGTCATGACATATATATTGGAGTCCTTGATTATCCTCTTTCGGCCCTCCTTGGTGAAAATATTTTCACACCCATTCGAACACTTTCGAAAGCAAATTGACGTGCGATTTTTGGAATCCGCCTATAGGTATGTGCATCATCACTACCTTCTGGTGCCACTTGTAGGTATGCAGCCAGTAAACCCAACTGATGAAAGAAATTGAATTCATTTTGGTCATCTTGAAGAATTTTGTTCAAGTGCACGCAATCGCCCTCTTCGAGTAGTTGCCCAATATCACGAGGCATAACACAAAGAAATGATGGATCCTTCCAGTCCACCTTTGTGACGTGAGTCGCTCGGCTCCCAAGAAGTCCCTCCACATGATCAAGCTCAGGCTTCCAATCCTTGCCGTTGCCTTCAATTTCTCGCAGCTGTAAAATTTTCTCATTATGACTGATGGGAAACACCGTCTCCACGTCTCCCCCATCCATCACCCTTTCGAATTTTTCCTGCAAAACATCATGATCTTGTCGTAGGGTCCTTGTCTCGCCATGTTCAGTCGAAGGGGTTTCATCATCATCATCATCATCGTCCGGTGTTCCAAATATAAATTTTACAATGCTCTTCCACGACCTGGCCGTCCCTACGCTCCTATGGCCTACATCATTTTTCAGAGCAGAGAGAAGCATAGAGTCGTCCCCTATGACATTATCCAACTTGGAGGAATCAGGAACACACTCCACAATAGAGGTATCAGACTGCATTCCCATGAGATGCTTTGCATGCAACCTGAAGTCCATTTGAAAAGAGTAGTCTTCTGGTTCAGGCGGGTCCACGGTAAAGAGCTCTGATGAATACAGTTGGAGTCTCCTTGCTAGCCGATGGGTGATTGAGACGTATGGGATTGCAACCATGGCATCGTGGAGTGACTCGAATTCACCAGAAGAAGAAGCATGAACACTCTTTTTACAGCACTGACACCAAAAACTGTATTTCCCAGTTGCGGGTTGCTTGTAGATGACCATGGCGAAGCACAGACAGTTTCAATGCAGCAATTACTGCTAGCCCAGTCCTCATGATGTTTATACCTATTATCCTTTGCTCCAAACTTGAATACATTATCCAACATGGAGCCAATGTGGAGGCCAAACACTTCATCCCCTTCAGGATCCCTAATCCCGAGAATCAAGTTATCCATGGAAAAAATATTAGACCTTATCCTCTTGAGAAATATGTTCAACCAGTTAAGGTTGGCTGACGAGGATCGGTTTATCAAATAATCGGCCAGATGCTTCTTCACTGGTTTGAAGTAAGGTGATTTCATTGATATGTTGACAACCCGGCCTTGGATAGTACAGGCCACTAACACACAAATATTGTGAAGGAAAGTGCGAAGCGATCCATCATCGGGAAAGCTTGTGTCTGCCTGTTGACAAGAAAGGTCCATCCTGTCATCGACATCAGGCTTGAAAATGGAGCCATGCAGGACATCATAAACTTGAATGAAGTCCAAATATCCCGCAGATAGAAGATTGACAAGGTGGGTCTTGTCCAATAGGGAGGGACCATGAACTGCAAAGATGGCATGCTTGTAGTCCGTCTGGTCTTTTTGTAAACCAAAAAGCTGTGAAACGAAACGAAGTAGGACTGGGTGGATCTCGATGTTGGGAACAAAAACAACCGTGACACTCATGTTGGACAAACATGACAGTTCAAGATCGACTTGATCGTCTCTGTCAATGAAAGAGCGCAGAGGACCAAAGACAAGAGGGACGTCAGCCATGGTTTTATTCAGGTCCTCATCTTCTTCACTTTTGGCCTGGAACTCTTCAATCCTGCACGAGTGTGTCATAAGACATAAACACCTTGCGAACGAAGATTGGGCAGAGAGCTTCGCTTCCAATCCATCACATGTCTTCATGACAGAGTCGATGGTGTCTTTTTCCCTGTACAACTCCATTCCTGTCGTAAGGGTAACTTGGGAGGGTAAAGCTGAACCCTTTGATCTTTCCTGCTGATACAATCGGTAATTGTCGCGAAAAGTAACGATGTCCTCTGGGGCTCTAGTCGTTTTTTCAACCAATTTTGCAGTCTTCTGTTTTGAATACCTGGAGTTGCAATTGATGTAGTGACGGCAATGGTAAGATAGCCCAACTAGCAATTTCCTGGGACAGTATGAATCCTGGACTTGCCCGGGAGTGGTCGTTGGGGTACTTCTCATACCAGGGGTGATGTCTTCTACACTGGCTAGTTTTTTTCTTTCTCTTTTTCGCTTTTGCATTCCCCTGCGACTCGCGTGCATCGGTTTAACTGTCGAAAGATCCACCTCACTTTTCTGGTTGTTGATGCTCCACTTGATTCTAACAGAACTCGTATCAACTAATTCCTCGGTTAACCTGACCATGGAATCAATGGTCGCAGGATGATCAGTTTTGCCCACCCTGACAAAAACATCCAAGTTCTTCTCCACAACCCAAGAATCGGATGAGAAAAAAACAAAATTTAGGATGTCCTCTTCGGTGATAGACTCTTCAGTGTCACGTTCGATCAGGTGAACACGGTACACAAACGATTCCTTGTCCAGCACATAGCCATGTATGAACCCAGTACACTCTATGTTATCCACTTCCTTCTTAATGAATGTCCCAATTCTATACTTTGGTTCTCTAGGATAAGGTTCGTCCCCTTGCTCTCTCTCTGGCTCTGAATCTGATGTGTCTCTCTGGAGTTCAGGATTCTCATTATCAGCATCAAATGCAGCTCCACCGGTTGTTGATGAGACGTTTGGCAATGATACGGTTGCGTCAAGAGGAAGAGCAGCAGATGGTTGGGCGCCGGAGGATTCTGAGGTTGCTTTTGTGGTTGCCAAAGCGGGCACTTTTGATTTGTCTGGTATCTCCCTTGTATTATATGAAAAAATTGTTGGATTATGGGTGGGAGCCGTGGCAGACGCTCCTGGATTAGCTGATTGAGAAGACAAACTTGCAGCCTCTGCAGAACCTGGTGTTCTGGCAATACTTGGGGGGATAGGAACTGATGTTGGAGGAGGGGGGAGCTTATGAGTTGTTGCGGGAGGAATTGCTGAGGCCGCATTGACAGCTTGTGGTTCGGACAGTTGTGCTAAAGGCTCCGCTGCTCCAACTATACCAGATGCAATGGGGACTGTATTTGGTTCAGGAAGTTGACACGACTTTGCAGCCCCAGCAGCATCTGTTGCCGCTGAAATACTGGGCACAGCATTGGGTGGTCGAGAAGACACACTTGCTGCCTCTGCAGAACCTGGTGTTCTGGCAGTACTGTAGGGGGTAGGAACTGTTGTTCGAGGAGGGGGGAGCGTATGAGTTCTCGAGGGAGGGATTGCTGGGGCAGCATTAACTGCATGTGGTTGGGGGAGTTGTGCTGCAGACTCTGCTGTCTCAACTTTACCAGCAGTGATGGAAACTGGGGTTGGTTCAGGAATTTGACTAGAAGAAGGGGCTATCTGTGCTGGTCTGACAGGAAGTGCAGGGGTAGATGAAGCAGCACCAGATTGGAGAGGAGGTTTGATCGAAGTTGTCATGGTCAATTCTCCACGCATCCTTTTATATGCATTGGTCACCACGGTAGAATGCGGCGTGGCAGTTGGAGGAGCCCTCTCTTTAAATGTCAAGTGGATTCAATATGATGTGTAAATAAATTAATCATTCAACGGGAGGAGTCAGTTGAGAATAGGTCAACTTACTGTTTTTTACTCCTGTTGTTCTGCTTTGATGTGACCTCTTTGGAAGCTGTTTTGGGGTGGGGGTATACTTCATGTAAAAATGAATTTGAGCCCAATTCCACACCAGGTTTTGGAATGACACTGAGAAATATGATCTCGCAACCCATCGGCGGTGAACTCTGTGCCATTGCATTCCATACCCTCAAGGATTGATTCCAAAGAAAACCTTTCTCGCCAAGTTTGGTTAAACTTAGCAAAGGGACAGTAACTCTTCGAGACATCCCTGGTGTCGAATGCAAAATACAATGGAAAACAGGATCTGAGATGCATGAAGAATTCCGCATCATTTTTATCCAATTTGGTTTTCTCTGCCTTCTTTTGCATATAACTGGCAATACTGGAAACACTGTTGCCGTCAGAATCATAGCTCTTGTCATTATCCTGGCAACTCGGTAATACCAGTTTCTTAGCTTCAATCAGAGCTTCCACAGCTCTGCGAGCTTTGACGGCAGCATTGTCCCTCTTGACAAGCCAATCTTCATCCAGTACCATGTGACTTCTCAAATAACCCATGTTCATTGAAGGATACCATTGAGCAATGGATTCCAAGTACTCCTCTCTGGAAAATTTCGGAAGTGTTGCAGGAGCACTGGGTGCTGCTGTTTGTGCGGCAGTTGGTGGGCATGAAGCCTCTTCATGGGGGACTTCGGAGGGAGCACTGGGGGCGTCTGGAGCTCTGGTGAATTTCGGAAGTGTTGCAGGAGCACTGGGTGCTGCTAGTTGAGCAGCAGCTGGTGGGCATGCAGCCTCTTCATGGGGGACTTCGGAGGGAGCACTGGGGGCGTCTGGTGGGCAAGCTGGTTTCGAAGCCCCATGTGGATGGTCTGCAACAGAGATGACAGGCTCAGATTTCGAATTATCAACAACCTTATGCTCTGGGTCATCAGCGGAAAGAGTAAGATTATGCTCTGGAGTAGGGAACAACAAGGTATCCATCTGTTGGCAGCTTTCATATTCCACTGATCCAAAGCGGACGTAATGCAACATGCAGACCTTATCCCTTGCATCTGCTAACACCTCATTTTCCTCCACAACATCCACATCATGATCATCAAGTTTGTACCATTGTGATGATGAAAAATTACAGAGGTATCCATAATAGTGAGCACCATTGGGGGCCACGACGTCTGTTGCTTCCAACTCCTTGTTTCCCTCTTGGTGAGCCACGTCTTCTGTTGCTGTCAACTCTTTTTTAGATCCTTGTTTTCTACCTTTTTTTCGACCTTTATTCCCCTTCTTCTCTTTGTCTTCCTTTCCCGCCTCGTCTTTTTCCTCTCCCAGGTAAACTCCTCCTCGACCTTCATGAATGGAGATGAATCTGAGCCTGTACTTGAGGACTTCATTGGGAGGTTGTTCTTCCGAGGATTGCAATTGATTCGTTTCAAAAACCTAACAGATATGATGTAATAAATGAGATGTGATAATGCAACAAAATAGTTTGATTCCAAATTTCCAATGCAATCATTGCAATGTTCTTACCACGGGAAAGTTGAAGCTGTTATTAAGTTTGATTTCTGTGTAGTTGCCATCAATTGGACGATTAATTATTCGATAGATCCCTATCACCAATATTGGGGAAGACTATTGACAAAAACATATTCCCATGTGTTGGCCTTGACCGAATTAGCCTCATCGGGTTTCCAGTCTGAAATGACTTCAGCATTAGCCTCGGCCTTATCGAAATATTTCTCTCTCAAAGCTTTCAGGAGATCCCCTCTGTTGATTGACATGAAGAATAAATGAGGGATTGCATGGGGATAAAACTGTGGCATGCAGGTGATGACTCACTTCTTTAGATCTTCTTCATTGATAAGAAGCCAGCTTTGAATAAGGGATTCTTTACTTTCCCTAGGCTTGGCTTGGGAGTTGGTTTCAACAATCTCGCGGTAAAATGTATTTATTTCAACCTTGTACAGGTGAGAAACTTTGAGAATTTCAAAGTAATGGTTGAAGAGAATGGTCCAGCATTCATCCATAGCCTCGTTTTGTGCTTGAGACAGATTAAGAACGTTACAAAGCCTTGCCATTTTAGTTTTCAAAGCCGTCCTTGTCGTTGACAAATGTGTCTTTTTGTCTTCAATACTTTTTTTCATACTGGAGAGCAGTTGTTTCAGACACTTAATACCTTCAAACAGTCTCGTAGGGGACTTCTTTTCCCCGGCGAAATCAATGGCGTCAAATTTTTTCTGTCTGTCTTAGTTAGTTTGGCATCGTTCAATCCATTTGTGAGGGCGCTACCCAAAATGTTATCTGTACGAGCGTTGTGAGGTAGCAGGTGTTTCCAAGGTTTGGTATCCCGGGCGGCATGATGGCAGTGGATGAAACCGTGGATGGTGAGGGAAGAGTTGAGACCCTAGGCTGGACTGCCGGAGAGATGGCAGAAGGTGAACTTCCTGGTTCAATAGATGAACTCTCCACCTTGACATACCACAGTTCCAAAATGTTATATCCCCTTGCATATTGGGACATTGGAACATTTGACTTGACTAGTTGAGTCCTTTTTGGGGGATTCAGCATTCCGTCATAGATGACATGATTCCCATGTGGATTTTTGGCGTCCACACTAATTCCTCTATAGTGACATCCATTATACAGAATCACACTTGCAAGGGTATATCGAATGGCTGGGGGAACGACCACTTGTTTGGGAATGTCATCAAGGGTATGAAAGACAAGTACTACTGTGTGACAATGGATTGTCATCACCCAAGGACAAGGAGAAATGGAATGTGCCTGTCTGGTCCCATTTTGCGGACAACGATCATAATCCATCTCACTTGTGTAGCTTTTGGGTTCATTATCTGCAATAGCTTTCTCCCTCTGGCATGGTCTTACATACGTTGGAAACTTCTTGTCAATGGTCTTTTGGACTGACACTGTATGTGCATGATTGAGATGGACAGTGTACCATTTTTGATAGACATGCTTTTTTGATTGCGTTTCAAAGTAATGATGCAAGGGGCAACTCTCTCCCATCTTTGAACAGACTTCCCAAATCACCTGCTTTGAGCCATATGCCTTAAATAATTCTGGAAATGGCCTATATTCAGTGAAGTTTCCTTCACAACTCCAATGTTCTGTGTTCCCAATCCTTTTGACCCTTTCTTGTAGTTTGTTAGCTATCTGGGGATCATTGAAGCACCTATCTGACAGCACATCATGGCGGGCTTTATCGAAATCTCCTCTCCTGATGCAAGTCAGGGTGTCCAGGAGGAGCAAATCCTCCTTCACAACAGAATGGGGAACAAAGCACCTGATCCACAGGAAGAAGATCATTTGAAGATTGGTATCGATAGGGCAAGTGTTTGTTACTTGGTATTGGATATTGGAGTAGGGAGGCTTGTATCTATAAGACCATTTGATTGCCGGCAGTTCTAATAGGGCAGTAATGGACAGATCCTAACGAGAAGAGAGATACGTGTGTTTGAGAAACACTAAATCTTTCAAAAACAAAAGAAACTGATTTTTCTTACAGAAGGAGGATTTGATTCAACAGCTTTACTTGCAGTCGCTGAGCTTATTGAGGATGGCATGGCCTTCTCGGGGGGCATTATTTTCTCAGGAGTAAGGTCTGGCGAGCTGGGTAATGGCGATTGTGTGGGAGATTCTATAATTGTTCTTCTCTTTCTGGCTTCAAGCTGAGCTTTTTTTTCAGAGCATCAAGCCTTTCTAATTCTTCTTTCTGACGTTTCCGCTTCTCCTCATCCTTCTTCTTCATCTCTTTCAGTTTTCGTTCTTCTTGCACTTTCTGCATAACTTGTCTCACCTCGAGCGGTGTCTTGTTTATTATCGGCCAAAGGGCCTTCCAAGATTCCTTATCAAATAATAGTGGAACAGTGGGGAAACAGGCAAAACTTTCGACAGTAATATTCCAGTCTTCAACTTTTTTCACTGAAAGCCCCTTTTCTCTCAGCTTTGCGGTGACATCTGTAAAAAACATCAGTAAAAAGTACGAGTGCAAGCAGGCTGAAGAGAAATACAATCTTACCCTGATACATACTGTAGCAAACGCCTGATATTGGGTTCAGGAAAACATCATTAAAATTGCTGAATCTCCACCTATCGAAAGCAACCTTAAACTTTGATTTGAAGCTAGACTTTAGGGACCTTTTGACACCTTTGAAGTCGTCAAGGCTAACTCCAGTAAAACCAAGGTCGTGTACTCTAGTGGCGTCAACCGAGGGATCTATTTGATCCCTTGTGTCATTGAATCTTTTTCCAGTGTCGATGTGATCATGCATCCGGACGAGAATAGTTGTCATGGACTTATCTTCTTCTGACAGAGTTCCACCGCTTGAATCCATTTTTTCCAACCAAAGGACATATAACCATGATAGTGTATTCACATGACGAAGTAGTAGGCTAACTCTGAAACATAAGTTAGAAATCTGGTCGAAAGCCTCCTTAGAAGCTCCACGTTTAAGAGTTTCACAAGTTCGATCAGGATCAAAGTTACGCACTGGATCAAAAATATTGCTATTGGGGAATGGCCTCCACGGGAGTATGCTGCTCTGTAAACTTACATCCATTGTGATTCGGGCGGTGGACGACGGAAGTGAATTGGAGGTAGCAGGGGAGCCGAGCAACAACAAGTCTCGAAATGCGAAGGACGGCCAAGCGAAAAACAGAATCTCGTTTCGTCCAAAGAGTCCACACCCGCGAAGGATACTGGTACTACAGTGACAAGACCACGATCCCAGTTTAACACAGAGCAATCAATCGAATCCGAAAATGTGTCGCCCCCTCACGTTTCCGTTCCGCGTTGATGGGCAGAGGAAACAATGTGGATGTGATTCGGGCGGTGGACGACGGAAGTGAATTGGAGGTAGCAAGGGGAGCCGAGCAACAACAAGTCTCGAAATGCGAAGGGCGGCCAGCGAAAAACAGAATCTCGTTTCGTCCAAAGAGTCCACACCCGCGAAGGATACTGGTACTACAGTGACAAGACCACGATCCCAGTTTAACACAGAGCAATCAATCGAATCCGAAAATGTGTCGCCCCTCACGTTTCCGTTCCGCGTTGATGGGCAGAGGAAACAATGTGGATGTGATTCGGGCGGTGGCGCGGAAGTGAGTGGAGGTAGCAGGGGAGCCGAGCAACAACAAGTCTCGAAATGCGAAGGACGGCCAAAAAACAGAATCTCGTTTCGTCCAAAGAGTCCACACCCGCGAAGGATACTGGTACTACAGTGACAAGACCACGATCCCAGTTTAACACAGAGCAATCAATCGAATCCGAAAATGTGTCGCCCCCTCACGTTTCCGTTCCCGCGTTGATGGGCAGAGGAAACAATGTGGATGTGATTCGGGCGGTGGACGACGGAAGTGAATTGGAGGTAGCAGGGGGAGCCGAGCAACAACAAGTCTCGAAATGCGAAGGACGGCCAAGCGAAAAACAGAATCTCGTTTCGTCCAAAGAGTCCACACCCGCGAAGGATACTGGTACTACAGTGACAAGACCACGATCCCAGTTTAACACAGAGCAATCAATCGAATCCGAAAATGTGTCGCCCCCTCACGTTTCCGTTCCCGCGTTGATGGGACAAAAAGACAATGGAAAAACTGTTGCATACAGGGATGGGGGATTTGATGTTTGGCATAAAACCATCCCAGTGTATTCGGTTTCCCCAAAGTTGGAGGAGGCAGCGGTGGCGATGGAATGGAGATATGGGGCAAAGAATTCTGGGATGTAGAAAATAAGGCAGCATGCATGATTATGCATGATTAAGGCTTATGTTTGAAGGTATGTTATGTAGTTGCTCTATATGAACATTGTACATATCACGTACAATATCACATATTGATTCTGCTGTACATTCAACAGAACGCTTGCATCATCACAGCTCAATATAATATTATATTCTGAGGATTATTTTTGCCCCCCCATGTTCATCACCATTGTGGTATTTGGTCAATATGGGCAGCAGGATGCATGGTTATTAAGATGGATGATGCCATCATGTATGATTGTGGGGGATATCCATACTGGGTCAGATATCACGTCCCTGACTCCCCACCTTCAGAATGTCCGACCACCTTCCCTCCCCTTCCCTCCAAATGCCTACCGTCCAATGACATCGAGCAGAGCCCCCCCTTCCTCCACACAGTGGCCCCGGCCCACTCCTTGTCATCCCCGTCTTCCTCCACTTTGCGTGCCTTCCGTGGCGATGTACGAAATATCATCGGAAACAAATAGCAATCCGCCTTCCGGCAACACTCTCCCCAATCCTGGACCGTCTTGTGTTGCCTACAGAAGGAGCCCAACTGGAAATCACTCATCCCATGCAATTAATACGCCAGCTTCAAAATATTCCAGTGCATCCTCCTTGGGCTCAAATTTTCCGTCAGCAGTGAAGTCATCTACAGCAGATTATTCAATTTCTGCTCCAACAAGTCTAACCCCCTCCCATACCCCATGTACTCTAAACCCATCAACTTACTCAAGAGCATCCTCCTTGACATCAAGCCATCAAACTACAGGGTCGTCATCTGCGGTGCATGTACCACATGATACCCAATCGTCACTGTTGCCTACTTCAACGAACCAAATTCCCATGACATCACCCAACTCTAACCTAAGTTCTGATGATTTGATGGGGATAATAAATGGACAACTACCAGAGTTGTTACCTCTTCCGAATGACTTTCTCCCAGCAAAGAAAAAATTTATTGATCAAAAACATGGCGATAAAATGTGGAGATATGCTGTACACTTTGATAGAAGCCTTCCAGAAAAAAATCCTTCTTATTCTCAAATGGAATCCTTTGTGGAGAAGATCAACATTTTTATGAAGAAGCCAATGATAATCTGACCAAATGTCTGTTGTCGCATTTGATGGTACGTTGTTTATTTGTCAATTTTATGATTCTTTGAATTAATCCATCATCTGCTACATGTTACTCAATCGAATTAAGACGAGGGCAAAGTTTTATCATCTTAATGTAGAAGGAAGCAGTATTGAGAGTATCCACAATGCTGTCCTATCGTCCAGTCATATTTTGGATGACAATTATCTTGAGCGAGTTCTTGACATCCTAAAACATCCGCACAAGAAGGAGAGGGCATGGTTTGATCGAGCAAAAGTTGCTCTTGAATCAAAATTCAAGGTCAAGTTGCCAGATAACCAAAAACATTTCCTATATAAGATAGCAGACCATCTTTTCAACAATACATTCAATCAAAGGATGAGGAGGGGTATGTTACATAATGTTGGGGAGTATGGTATGAAAGGATATATCCCAAAATAGCCCAAGTAGATAGTGGGAAGGAGATGAGTTTTGATTCCCTGTTCAAGGGTCCAGTGGTTGTTGAGAAAAAGGTAATAGCAGTTCTGGGATTTCCGTATCATGGATACATTGTCAGGAGAGCAGGTGGAGTCCCAAGATGCCTACCAACAAAAGATGAGCTCTCCAAGGCAATTCAATTCTTACCTGAAGACCAATTTGTAGATCAAATGAGGGTATATTATAAAAGATACCATGTTGGAAATGAGGTGAAACAAAGTGATTCGAAGTTGGACATTTCTTTTCGACAATCTGAACAGTTATTTTCATTCATCCCTTGTCAATGAACAGGTCATGACCAGAGACGATTTTGGAAAGCATGGTTTAGAGTACTATGACGTGAAATGCGAGAGGGGAAGTGATGATGGTGCAGCAAAGAAAAGCATTCAGCATCCTGATTCGGAGAGGAAGGATTGGGATTCTTCGGTTGACCAAGAATTATTTGGTTCTGTTTGGGATAATATTGGTGAAAAGGATGCAGGTGGAGAGAGCAGTGAGCGTCCCCATGATCCTGTGGCAGAGCATTATACAAGTGAGTGAACATACTACTTTCTTAGATGTTTGCAGTACAGAGTATGCACTCAACATGACTGTTATATTCAATCTTAATCGTTTGAGATGATTTTGATTTGGTGTACTCTGACATTGGCTTGTTGGAGGAAGAGATGTGTCGAGTTACTACCGTACAGAGTGAACTAAGAAGCACAGACCAACATTCCAAGGAACCCAAGAAGAATGCATATCATAATGGTGAAACCACAGAAAATCAGGGAGATGAGGCAGAACTTAGGAAAGGTGACTGTAAGTGTGTCTATAATGTTGGATGAAACTGAACGATTCGGATCACTAAATTACATTGCTGTACTGGTTTGTGTGACAGCTGACATGCGAAGATGCCATGAGGACCTGTTGAATACACATAACATTTTGACCTCGATTGCAGTACCTTCTTTGCCTTCTAGGAAGATCCGTGGAAAGGAATTCCCCTCTTTTTCTTGTAAGTGTTGTGCACAGTGCCACGAGAGTATGTTCTGTAAGCAGTAACCCATGCACAAAGTATCCATTTTCAGGTCCAGGTGGACAAAATTCGAATCCAAGAGTCAAGAATGATGTGGTGGTCCCTCGTCCAGCGAACGAGATCGATGATGAGGTATTTCTTCCATCTACATCCGGTGAGAATTTTGGCAGATGAGTTTCTTTCCTTAACATGAAATGGAACTAATAGCTAATATCCAAACTTTGACATATATGATGACACAGGCGTTACAGATGAGGAACGACAGGCATTCATCGATGGGATGGAAACTGCTAAACCCAATGACATTAAAAGAGGAAGTGATGGGGAGTATTATGTGGAGAAGGTTCTCAAAATGCGTGTTATTGAGGGAAGGGAAGAGTTCCTTGTGAAATGGATTGATTATCCTTTGAGTGAAGCTACTTGGGAACCATTTGAAAACCTTTCTGGCCAGGAAGCATGTGAGTGTCTGGATATTATTTCTTTTACTATCACAGAACTTTCCTTGCGTTGGAACTCTCACGATCTGTTTTAAGATGATGAGGCCGTCGCATTGAAAACTGCATGGAAAGGGACAATCTGTTCTAAGGTAAAGTGATAATATTTTCTGTTATTGTATAAATCTCATGTCAACGAAATAACCTCCAAGGTTCGTTTTTCTATTTCCACTTGAGAACAAGAAAAAACCCTGCAAGAAGAGAAAGACGAAGGATTTGCAAAATGGAGTGAGTGATATGACCACTATCATGTAACATATTTTCATGTTCATATAGGACATTTCATCATTCTGTTACGTTTGATATCTCGTGAGAAGGCAAAGAAGAATGTGTCATCAGTTGAGGTTAGTGCAATCGATTACTCCAAGTAGTCCTAAAAGAGATGCTGATTAATAATCACGGCTTTGCCTTTATGCTTTTAACAGACATCTGACAAGATAAATGAGGAATTACTTATCATTGTGAGTGTAAGAAACAGACATAATATCATTCAACACATGGTCTGAAATTATTTGTTTTCTGCTCAATCCGTTAACTTATTGTAGGCAGGAGAGGAGAGAAACAAGGAGATGGCATCTGTAGAGGAAAAGGTGAGCAACATACACTGTCATTGATTAAGCATGACATTCTAGTATGATAACTGCATCCCTTTTGAAATGACTCATTTTTCTATTTTCACTTGAGAACAAGAAAAACCAACCAAGAAGACAAAGACGAAGGATTTGCAAAATGGAGTGAGTGATATGACCACGATCATGTAACATATTTTCATAGAGGACATTTCATCATGCTGTTACGTTTGATATCTCGTGAGAAGGCGAAGACGAATGTGTCAGCAGTTCAGGTTAGTGCAATCAATGACTCCAACTATAGTCCTAGAAAGTGTTGCTGATCAATATTCACTGCTTTGTCTTTTTACTTTTCAACAGACATCTGACAAGATAAATGAGAAATTACAAATCATTGTGAGTGTAAGAAACAGACATATATCATTCAACACATGGTCTGAAATCATTTCTTTTCCGCTCAATCTCTTCACTTATAACAGGCAGGTGAGGAGAGAAGCAAGGAGATGACAGCTGTAGACGAAAAGGTGAGCAACATACACTGTCATTGATTAAGCATAAAATTCTAGTACGTTAACTCCATCCCTTTTGGAATGACTCCAATATTTAAGGTGTTGAACAATAAAACCGACGTTGTCGGTGGAAAGAAGGAAGAGGTAAGATATGAATTGGAGAGCATCACCGAAAAGACCGTTAGATTCACAAACCACATCCTAATATCATCAAAATGTCATTCCTTTGATACAGGTAAGTTTTTTGCGGTACATGAAGTGAATGCGTTCTGTCAGACTTTTTTATCTATCTTTGTTATTCATAAAATACAGGTAATTGGGAAGGAATATATGGGGAAGGACTGGAGAACTATCACATTTAGACGGGATCATTCTATTCAATTGAAAAAGAACGCGTATTGTGTATTCATTTGCCAGAGAACAAACCTTCCAGGAGAATGCCAACATGCAGTTTGTCATGAATGCCATGAGGAACATTCAAAAGCCCAGAAGAGATCAAGAGGTGGCGTTCCAAGTGAAAGGGAGTTGATGATGTCTTGTCATCATGAGCTACGCAATCTACAGCTATGCACTGACATTTGGTGGTGTACCAAAGATAATATTGAGCGTCAACATTGGTTTGAGCGTGTCAAGGGTTGTGCTTTCTGTGAGAGGATGTTCATTGTTGGGGATATGTGAGAGTGATGAGGGAAAGGAGTATGTTTTACTTTAATGATTGGATGAGTGTGTTTTTGAGTTTGTTTTGGGGCAAAAATCTAGTCCATTAAAAATTAATTTCTCTAAAAGAATGATTTTTGTTGGAACAGAGGAGTTACATTATTCAAAATGCGATTTCTCATCAAAAGTCGATTTTGTATGAACAGAGGAAAATGGATTCTCAACAGCGCTACTCCTACCAGAACGCCCGCGCGTGTTGGCACAGTTCGCTGTTAGTAAATCTGTTAGTAAGGATTTCGAGTCAATCATTTCGATCTCAATCAACTCTGTTAGCTAAAACGTTAGCAAAATCGGATGTTGTTAGTTAGACTGTTAGCAAGCGGGTCGAATGGTTAGATAGGACGGAGGCCTCAAATGTACTAACAATTTATCTAACAGTTTTGATTTTTCACAAACTAATGAGAAAATCGCCCCAGTATAATTCCTACATACGATTTGTTAGCAAGAGATAATTTGTCACTAACAGTCTTGCTAACACCTCGTTTGCAGGTACAGTTTTTGTTAGTTGAATTTGATTGCAGTCTTGAAAGAGGATAGATGTAGTTTTCAATTTAGAATTAGGACCATTATCAAACAATCTAAATCTAACCAGACATATAGGGGTCAGAAAGCAGAATAAGTTTTATTACCATGGACACTTTTTGTGGTTTATGGAGTTAGCAGGACATAAAGATTCCTTTGTTAAAGCAAGGGCAAGCAGTGTCAGTCCAACTACAGGATTCTGACCTTGTAAGAGATGAACAGAAAAAGTGGCATTCACATCCATGAAATCTTCAAAGATCTGACCAAAACAATCCACTGATATTAAAATGATCAACAAAATTGCATCAAATGAAAAAATGGTAAAAATGAGTGTCCGAGATCTATGGAGGGTACTGGGAGCATGGGCAAACCCTAATCCTACCTGGTGCAACTGACAAAACCCAGGCATAAGTTTGGCTGCCTGTTTCACCTAAAAAGGTCACATATACAGTGGTAGAAAAGTAGTCACTTTTGAAAGCAAACATTAATGATCGGCAATCATGAGTTAACCTAACCCTCCCAATATATGCCTTAAATTAATGAGATGGCTTCTTTCTAGAGCTTTGCTCTGCAGTTTTATTCAAAGAAAGTAATGACTGACTCAATGCCATTCATGATTGAGCAAGAACTCTTGTTTTTGGCATGAGTTGTGTTGGGAATTACATCAGTGCCCGTTCTGTTATGAAGAAAGTTCCATCACAGATGAAAGTTCAAGTATTACACCACCTGGAACAAGTAGCTTTGGAACTACTCAAGCCTTCATCAGAGGCTTATATTTTTATAAGGAACTTGATTTTCCTATTTGATGAGATATTTACAACAGACATATTGTATTCTTTCCTGGGGCACTTGGTCTGTTCCTTGATTTTGATTGCAAGGAATCTGGTATGTGCTGTTGTTGCTATGTAAGAAATTGATAACAGACATCTCATCTACATGATATTAGGTAAAATAAATAGCATGACATAGGAAAAGAATGTACTCCACAGTCGTTCTAAAGTAGGCAAGAGACACCATAACATTTTATTAGATGAGAGACACCCATAATGTTGTGGCAAGAACCTTGAAAATGGCAAGAATGCAGTTATTACTCTGGAAGGCTACAATTGACAAAATGCTTTGAAATCTGTCCTGAAAGAAATTATGCACATGGCTTGAGCCCACATGTATCTTGTTACGTCTTTGATGAAGAAAATCAAACACTTGTGTAGAATCCAATTCAGTTTATTTCTCATCTCAATAATTATTTATGATCCAGTACTTGAATCTCAGAATATACTAACACCAACATCCAATAAGCATCTAAAATGGGGGCAGTTATATGGAACCCCGTGGGTTCGTCAGACGAAATCCCACTAGTTAAGTGTTTCGTCTAACGAAACCAGAGTTGCCTATGTTGATATATATACATTAAGATTGTATAAAGGGTATCTTAAATTGATGCCGAGTTTAGACCTTGTTATACCATGTGCTCCATCGCGATGTGCACTTGAAAGTGTGCTAGCATTTATTAATTTGGTATGACCAATTCTCGAGGATGACATTTATTTATCCGTAACGACCCCCAGAACCAAATGACCCCTGATAAGCGGTACTCAATATAAACATGACTGTCGCAGTCATGCTTTTATTTTATCAATGAAACATCTATTGCTTTAGTCTTCCTAAACCACCATAATAATAAAGACATCTCCAAACATTCCGCCTTCCAAAGTAGGTAATCATGGCACGAACTTCCACCCAAAATCCATCCTCTGCCACTTTCGCAAACACAATGTCCACTTCCACAAACAAAAAGTCCACCAAACATAAGACAAGATCATTGAGCTTGACTGGACAGGGTAAAGGGAACCAATCCATAGATGGGGAGGAGTTTCCGCGCCGGTGCAGGCTGTTGCAAAGGCACACATTGACAAGCCAGAAGCAGTGACCAAGTGTGTCACAAGGCAAACAGCACAATCCAAAGGGAAGCGACATACCCTACCAGCATCAGATGATGATGAATCGGTTGCTCGGCCTGTCAAGCATCCACGGTCTGCGAAAAATGCACGCACCAATGAGTCATCATCTCCAGCACAACAACCACGTGCCACCAAGACCACATCCCTACCTCCGTCAACACACTTAATGGCCCGTCGCAGCCAATTTGTGAACGGTACGTTTTTTCACATAAAATCATCTCTTTGCACCGCAGTTATGCACTTGTCTTCACAGTTATTGTGACCTTTTTATTCCTTTCTAATGTCACTAAGAGACATACCCACCATCTCTGAGATAGGAAGTCATCTGGATGGCGAACCCCTGCGTCATCCAAAACAGCTATTTTCCACCCCGAAAGAAAAACCTGCAGCTAAAGACGAATCTCCACCTGAAGACCATACTTCCCTGACAACATTTTTGATGGATGACAACCTGTACAGTTCTGATTCTGTTCAGTCTGGTTCTGTTGTTGCCAACCCCAAAACCACAGGAGAAGAGGATGATCCTTCTCAAAAGGAACAAGTATTGCCCAATGCGTTGGTAGTACCATCTTTGCCACCCAGGCCCACCCAAACTTCTATACAATCCCATCCAATGATGTCCTCACAGCTGTGACAACACGAGTGACACAACAGACTATTGCTTGCCTGTCAAAAACTAAGTCCCTCAAGGAAATTGAAGCAGCCGCAACAGCTGCTGCCGTTGAATCGTTAAGGAAGATGTCAACACCAACCAAGGTTTCAGCTGGCACAGATGAAAGAGCTCACAAAGAAGTACCTGCAAAACCGGATAATGATTCGGACATTGTTTCCTATACTGACGAAGAGATAGATCCCGTCACTGGCAAGGTCTGGAAACCAAGGACTGTCCAAATTTTCAGGAAAGTTAGTATCAATGAAGATTTAGTGATCATTGTCACAAACGGTCACACCGGGAACGATAGAGGGAGACCAATCATTGATTTGGGTGGGTTCTTCAGGATTATTTTGCTCAAACATTGTCGAATTGTTTACATATTTTCACTAGCATCATTGTTAGAATGTTTACCTGGTTTCATCAGATGAGCTGTATTGCACTGCAGGATGGAAGAGATAACCCGTTTCTTATCTAACAGTTCCTGCATCTCGAAGCCATTTCTATTCAAAAGTGACACAACTGAAGACAGTGTTCGCATTATGGAACAGGTATGGGAAGTACTCCTCTCTAACAGGCTTCTTCAAGTGAAAGATGCGGATGTCAAAAAGGGCAGCATTGTTTCTGCTACCAACCGCTCCTACAGTGAGATTTCTTCTGGTTACATCATGAGTGCACAGACAGAGTTTGATAAGTTGTTTGTGAAAGTTGTGTGTACTGCATTTACAGTCTGTTCCACAGCCCCGACTAAAAGCACTCCGAGTTTTGAGCGCCATAGACATTTTACGACCAATGAAGTTAAAACCTTCATGTGTTTACTCGCAGGGTATACGAAGATATGCAAGCCCATGCTTGCAAGCAGATAGAGAAAATGATCAAGGTTATGATTAGTGAAATTATGGCGTACCAGAGGGATTGCTGCATTCCTTCATTGTTGAAAATGTGGCCCAGAAATCAATTGGATTACGGTCACTTCATGCGTAAGAATGAAGATGTTCGAAAAATGGTGGGGTGCACTGGAACAGATGGAGCCGTCGTGTGTACATGGCAGTGCAAGTTCCGTGATGTTAAAGGGGAAAAGAAAAATTCGCCATTTCATTGATGTCAACGAAACCAAAATCAAGTTCACCAATGTCTCAGCAGTACTTATTGAACCGTGCACTAAACGTGGTGGTGCAGAAGTAGCCTTCAACGATTGTCCCATCAATGTTGAGGCAACCCCACAAATATATCAAAGAGTCCGATGAAAACAATGAAGAGGTGCTGTTGTGAGGAGCTTCTATTGTGGCTGTCCTGGGGATGATATATGTTAGTTGTGTTTAAGATATAAGAATTAGATAATATGCCATAATATGTCATCTTAAAACTTAACAATAGTCCACAAGAACTCTGTAACATTAGCACATAACACTTTGTCATACGGAACTACATTGGTTAGCCATAAAAGAACTTAAATTTGTATGATGAACTCCCATGAAATCATGTGTAACCAACTGATCCAGCTAGTCAAGGTCAATACCTTTCGTCCGACGAAGTCATATCATTCTGTCATCCGTAACTGTCTCATTAAGACATACGTAACAAGAATCTTAATTTGATTATGTCTTCCCAATCAACCTTGTTCCGGCAGACGAAATAACACTGGTAGCAACATTTTGTAAGACGAGGTGAGGACATTTCATAATCCGTAACTAGATTGTTTCCACAGACGAAACGAAGACTTAGATAAGATTTCGTCGTACACAACCATTGCGTTTTGGCAGACAAAACTACGCGGTGTTTATAGTTTTGTAAGCCAAAGTCATGTTGTTTTGTCATCCATAACTCACCGTTTAGACTAACACAACAAATGACTTTATAGGCTACAGACAGCCAGAATTAGGTTAGCTGCATTGTGAAAGACAAAACAACGCACTTAACGTAAGTTCTCATTGAGGATGTGTGGCATGATGAATGGTGGTGTTGTATGAAGTCACTAAATGAAAACCTCGTCGTATGTCAAACATTCTTGAATTTTGTATTATGTAAATGGGATGATCACACACATAACCATCCTGTTAAGGAGCAAAGATTACTAGGTCATCTAATAATCCAATACATTTTTCTTCCTCTTCTGAGCTGACCGATATGTTCCCTTGTTGCATGCAAATTCATATTCCCTCTTTTCTTCGCAGCCCTGTGAATCACTCTGCAATGTATTCAACATTTCCTTCTGTACCATTTTAATTATGTTGAAATAGTCCTTTACCATTTCCATGGGTACTCTCTCATTGTACACAAAACTATCATTCACAGAAACAAGAGATTGTCTGATTTCATCTCAGCTAGTGACACATCCAGATTGATCCCAGGACAGAGAGCTATGGTAGGTTGCAAGTATTCCATGTTGAATTGAAGGATTCATAATGTTGCCATTAGTGTAAAAGTGCTAGATTCTAGAACAAAAAATGTGTAGGTAACTTGAAGAGGTCAAATGACATATGGAAAATATGAGAGTGGGATCAATCTGTAGTGGCGACCTTTTCACAAGAGTGTGTGGGACAAAGAAAGAACTTACATAGTTATGTCTGACAAAAATTTTGTTTCGTCAGAAGAAAGGTGGGGATTTGTGATGAAACGACAACAGAACTGATAACCTTTCATCAGACGAAATGATGTTTGAATGACGAAATGACAACAGTTGGTAAATCCTTAAGTCAGACGAAATGCCGCATTGTTGACGAAATGACATCATCAATAACTTACTTGTCCCACTGTCCGATTTGAATAGAATATTAACCAGTGTGAAATCACTTGCCGAGTATGCTTGATAATGGGTGGTGATGCCACCTTAAAAATAAGCTGTTGCATCAAGTTAAACCTGCCAAGATTGTTGTTGAAAATTAGAATGATGGGTTTCATTTAACATTCCAACAAAACAACACACAATAGCACATGGTTGACACACAAAAATGGAGTGTATTGCATCAAATAGAATAGGCTGAGATGACAGGCTGCGATCTGTGTCTGGGGTTAGTGTTTACATACCATATGGTACCTCAGGCGGGGCCGAAAACTGAATCGAATGAAATCGCCATGGTGGTGGTGAGAATGCTATGTAAAATGTGGTTGGCATGACAATGCTGTGTGAATGTGCACACACATTGAGAATGGGCATGGAAATGATTTTTGATTGGGTAATCCAGTGCCACATGAATGATGGACATTAAAATCATCCCACGACGTCATCAGGGCGCCGGGGGACATTTTGAATTTCGCCGAAAACAATGACCGTACACCATAGAGCTTTTAAAATTATTTCTGTTCAGATAGATGAGAAAAAATAAGGATACCTCAGAATAAGACTTAAGTGTTATACACCCTAACTGACAAAATGGTTTCGGCAGACGAAGGGTGGTGGTTTCATCTGATGAACCCACGGGGTTCCATATAACTTCCCCCTTTTCTTCTGGAATGGCTTGGGTAACAGCTTGGTCATTTGATACCACTACAACTACAAATACCATATCATTTACCATCTTGATTAGAATTATGAGGTTGTGGTAGCACAAACAAAACATGAAAGATGATCTAAGAAAGTGTGAGTGATGACTTTGTAGCATGTGTGATTGTCAACTAGCTCATCAACAGTTCCAAATCAAAGCACAATCTTGTTGATAAAATCAATCAATGGTTTCTGGTGCTTGAATAAAAATTCAATGTAACAATCTCATTGGCTACCACATTGTTGGTATGATTTAGAAAAACTTGACCAGAAGCTTGATTCAAATCTGTCAAAGTGCTCAGTGCATTCATCAGTTGCATCATAATACATGATGTTATGGTTGTCTTCAGAAGTCATTGTTGTGTATAGACAGAATTGCAATGATAAAATTCTTTCTCTGCGTCCATGCTTTGCAACACACCACGTAAGAGAATTCATTGTGGTCAAAAGGAGAATAAGTTATCCTGCCTCACATGTCTAGACAACAAAGGTGCACAAATGCAAAGACATTGGGCATCGTTTGTGTTGGTTGTGCATGTTTGATTTAGGTTCAATATTTTGGTAAGCATGTGGGTATATGTGATCTTTTGAGAAGCACCTGTAACACTATCTATTGCACTATCTTGTTGAAATCCACTGCATCCTATGTTTCAACAAATGATGCAATGTGTTGAGATATTGGTGCATATCAATTTAACAAGAAGACATCAGAGGGTGATGTTAGGTATCAATGATGTATCAAGAACTAATTTAGGTTTAGGCATTGGTACAATCCGACAATATGATGTAAAGCTAAGGCATCACACAAAAAAGTAAATAAAACCAACTTAAAAAAATGTTTTCTTCTGGGGCAAGTCTACCCAAGTAGTTGTTGCATTCAAGGCATAAACGACATTGTGAATTCAAAGTCTGTTCAAGATCCCCCCAAGCCAGAGAGTATTTATAATGCTGCTAATAGAGGTTTCAACAAACATTGGGAATTTTTAATCACAAATTGTTCCAACCAGTGATGTGTATTATTTAATTCATTGTGACTCAAGAAATGACATTCCCATTTTGAGTCTTCTTAGGATTAGGGTCTAAAATGAGATGCAGAAATGCAAGAAAAATTGATAGGTGACTTCACAGATAAATAAAGGATTATGTTGGGTTCGTGTGCTAGTTTTTTACAATTGAAACAAAAAATAATGACAATATTCTCAATTTGGCCAAGTGATTGATTGGAAATACACAAGCCTTATGCTATTATTGAATTGGATGGATTTCAAGCAAATTGTACTATTTCAAATGAATAAAAATCTTTTATTGCACATATATTGAGACTGGTATAACACTGATGATTGTTGAACTTTGAAGGAACACAACCGCAGCTACAAAAGACAAGCACAAAATAGGTCATTCCTAAAAACAATTCAAACCCACCTTGAAATAATTGCGCTACTCTAATTACCTACTTGATGCAAGATGCACAATGCCTGATTGATATGAAGGCAGAAAAATGCAAAATCGAGAAGAAGTGGCAAACACACCAACAGCTTTGAAGGCATGTCTATTCATTCAAGACCTTTTGGATCAGGGAGACTTTTTGATGGGTTCTTCTTTGTCACTGCTGTCTCTTCATCTCAAATGGTTTAACATGACGAGGGCATTCCTTCAAAGGAAACAATCCAATTCATTGGGCTTAGTGTTTTATGAGTACCTAAACTTGGGAGCACTTGAGTTGTTTGTTCTTCAATTATTGTTGCCTTGGCCAGGGTACATGAACAAGCTAGATAACTATTGGATTGGGTGGTATGGTTGCAATAGAGTTGAAATAGGAGATTTCAAGCAATAAACTCTTCAAGAAGGTGGACACAAAGCAGAACAAGATGGGTGGTTGATTAAATGCATCATTTTGTTACCGTCACTTACCTTGGCACCTATACCAAAACTTGATTGCTGCAAATGTAGAACACTCAGATGATTGATTAAAGAGGATATGCTAGTCTGCATTGATGTTGGCTGTTCTGTATGGAATTTTGACATGTCATAGGAAAGAAATGATAAGTCCTGTTGGATTACCCTCTGAGATAGATTTAATGGACTCAATTCAAGAAGCTGTTTAGAAAATGCTAGACTGAGTTCATAGAGGTTCATAGTGTGTTGCTAGACTATGGGACTTTTTGAACTTGGACCTTGGACAAGATACATGGCATTCCTTGCACAGAGCATTTTGGGGATAAGATGACCACCCGCTGACTGAAAAAGCGTCTAAGCTTTACTATCGTAAGGCTTCTTCCAAACCTAATAACTTTGACAACGGTATGCATTAGACGCCATCCTGTTGAACATCTGGTTCATCATACAAACAAAATATTCAAACAGTTTATTAGAGTTTATGGAAATTCGTTGACTCTTTCGCCGAGGGACTAATCTGCACATTATGTAGTATATATGACCATAGATGGCATCAGTTTATCCTTTGTTCTGATTCGACAAATCTTCAACGGTCAAACAAGTATGCAATATGTCAGGTCCAAGCTCTATTTGTTCAACAAATCGAGCAAGCAGCCATCAAGAGATTTCATCTGAAATGTAGACTGTCTCATTATATGTTCATGATGCATTTGAGGTATATCATACCAAATTCACTCACTTCCCCCAAACCCCCAACTTGAATGCACAATGCGCGTATGGTGGGCTTGACCTCATTCCACATTAAGCATCGCGACGTCGATGCCAAGCACAGAAAGAGTGCTTTCAATGCTGTCGAGCCGGAAAACAACTTCAGTCACGGCGTAGCTGTGCTCTGCAGAACACTGGGTACTCGTTACCAATGCATTGAGATTAAAACAATGATGCACTTTGCTTTGGCCATTGTATCCTGGGCTGATAGACAGACCGGCTGCCCCCATTTCAACCCCGGAAACGGACATATTGAGCGAATCAGTATTGTTGTACAAAAGATTATTCGAAACAAATAAAACCCATGCAGGACTTGGCGTGCGGCTTCGTCTTTCCAATGTGCTTGAAGAGTGACCATCTATGTAATCAGTTATGAGCTGCCCTTCGCTGAGGCGAAGAACGATGGACCCGCCATCATGAAAAATTCTCACGCTGTCAATCATTTCTCGGACATTTGAGATGATTTCTTGCTTGTATTTCAATTTAGAGTTCTCACGAAGGAAAGTCTTATCTGACTTGTTGCCAAGGGCGTTGATGATAGAACGGCGAATATCGTTGCTGGGATGGTGCCAATTTGGAATGATAGTAAGGTTTGTCGTTTGAACAAAGTTTGCAAGTAATCGGATTTCTTGTATGTGGTTCCTTGCAAATTTAATATGCTTCGGCATGAACACTGCGTCGGGGCTATTCAGACCATTTCCTGAGAGAAAATATTGCGTAAATAGGAATTCGTTCTCTTCATATGTGTTATTCTTGACAGCAATTCGATCAGCTTGACTGAGACACTCGATCTGTCCAACGAGACAGACTTCAGTGTCGTCTTGCAAGGTTTTCGGAGCTCCGTACAGATGCAGAAACAAACTGGGTTCGTCAGCTTGCTCGAGAACGGTTATTTCTGGAGCATAGTGGCGGGTCGGATATAAAGTTTCTGCGATTTGATTTGACACAAGGAGTATTCCTTTTCCCATTTTCCGCAGAGGGATGGGCTTGCAGTCGTGCAGATGAAGTTTAATCAATTCCAGTTCAACGACAACAGAATCATCAAATGTTGTCGAAATGACTTCGATACTATTTTCATCGTAATTTTGGTTTTTGCCCTCACCAAGAGCTTGAACACTGGCTTCGTTGCGAGGCAGAGTAAGCCCCGGTACACCAAACGCCTGATTTTCAATACCAAAGTGAAGTTCAACCTTGTTTAAGCAATCGAGCAACGGCTGCTGACAATGTATTTCATCTTGCAACTTCTTCGTCTCTTCAATGATCTCCTTGACAATGTGTTCGAGAAGGACGACACCAGCAGCTTGATTCAAATCGAAGTCACTTTCTGCCTCTGAATCGCTTGACACTATCTGATCCTCAGTTGTAGTCGCAAACCCCAAAGCTTGATCCAGTTCGGTTTCATTTTTGTCTTTCGATTCTTCAATCCCAAGTACAGAAGTTGCACAAGACATGATGCGATGTGTCTCTTTCCGAGAACTATCCGGTTCATTACTCTCTGTTGAAATTGTCGTCTCTGAAGAACTTCTGACAGAGTCGCAGCCTTTCGCATCTTTCTTGTCATTCATCACTTTGAGAAAGCAAGGGGTGAGACCGCGATAGTTCGATGTTTTTTCAGAAATGTGTGTTTATAGTCACGTTTTTTGCTCAGCGCATGAATTTCGTGGTTCTTGGTGATAGTTTCGTTGCTGTGGCGAACACCGACAGTGTTGTATTTTTTACAAGCCCCTTAACGTAATTATAACGTACCACCACTCTTTCCTCGATCACACTTAACATTCCCATAGTCGCTTGTGTGGTAAAAGTATCATCATATACGACAGTATTGTAGGTATGGGACCACTACCCTCGAGATGTACGTATGGGCTAACAGGTAGGGGTATTCTACATCCCGGATGTCCATGCAATCTTAAATTTTGACACAGTTCTCTGTTGTTCGCTGTAGTTCGTAGTGATGTCCGACAAGAAGGCTTAAGCTTGCGAAATTCTGAGGTGCATGACTCTTGATGTCATACCGATTCGAATAACAAGGTTGAGCAAAATCCCTTGATTGTGTACAATACAATGCTACCGTACCATATAAGATATCCCATTATTTTTTATTGTGGCAACAGTTCGATGCTGTTCTCTAGCAAACGAATTAGTCTACGTCACATATCTAGTCATACTTGTATCGTAAGAAGGCATGTCTCCGTCCTCCATGATTACTGTGACTCCTATTTTACCTAACAATTTCCCAACTTGCGTTCAATTAACGTATTGCCTCTATTGTACTAACAAACACAACAGCCTAACAATGCCTTGCTTCAGACCTCGCCGACGATTCTGGTACATTAAATGATCGTAATCCCGTCCATTGACCCGAATTACGATCATGATTTGATGGGAATTCAGTATGGTAACATTTAACTCCGAATATCGTCGTGGTTTACTCATTGGACTATAATCGATCAATATAGACTACAAGTTGATTACGTAGTGTCCATGTTTCTGTATTAAATTTGTTAGGGACCGACATATTTGCTAGTCATTTTGTGTCTTATTCGGATACATATGATGTCGCTGGTAGTCCAACGAAGCCCACATTAACCCTCTTCCCGGTACTACCGTATATGCCGGATTATAAGTACCGCCGGATTATAAGTCCCAAAGGTCTAAATCCATTGACATTTGTGTTTTTCTAGAGGTTTTCCCATGCTAAATCCATTGGAAATAACCCAGTTAGTTTCTCCTTGATGCCATCAATACGCCGATATGTAGCGCTCCCCGTGACTCCGGATGGTTGCCGAGAAACATCCGATGCCGTCGGAAGTCACTACACATCTCGCGCACGTGGTGGAGGGGTGGACAGCACGGACGAGCAAGGGCGGGAGGGGTATAATATAGTACAATAGGCCTACCTAGAGGTAACTTTCAAGGTGAAAAACGCTAACTTCAGATTTATTATAAGTACAATCCAAATGTATCTTTTGACATTTGTGGTACTTATAATCCGGCATATACGGTAGTGCCAATCTGACCCAAGTATAGCAACTTGGGTCGAAACGACCCAAGTATACCAGACGTGTTGGATTTCGACGTGTTCGAGCGCGTTTCAGCTTCTTCTGACATCACCATTGAATTCTACGCAAAAAGTTTGGCAAGATAACCCCCACCACCGCCTATGAAATCGAGATATTGAAAAATCGATATTGTCGGACATGACGCCTTGAGGGAGGAGTTGCATGATCGATGAGGGATTGAAGGGATGTGGGAGCGAACTCGTGATTAAAAATGCATGGAGAATTAGATAGGGCCGCTTAAAAGTGGCTTAAAAGTGCTATACTAGTGCAAAAATTGACACAAGTATAGCCTATACAAGGAGTTTTTTGGCACTAGTATAGCACTTTTAAGGCATTTCTCATTTGGAGGGTTAACAAAAAAATTGTTGTGGTACTTCAGGGATGCAAGCTTTTCTTTGGATTTTTTGTGAGGGCCGTTCCATAGTTAAAAAAAGGATCTGCGCCAGCGCGTTGACACGTTGCGCGTGCTTGATTTGACGCACAGGCAGCATAATGTGTGTTTTGTAAAAAATGTTGGACAACACGTCAAGGAATGCGAGTCAAGAGGAGTCAAGATATGGACGATCCGGGAAATTTGGAACGAAGCAAGGCTGTGAGTTTGTTCCCCGGATGTCAGATGTCAAATCGTAAGTTCGATCGCTAAAAAAAATTATTAGACGATTCACACGAAAATTATTGAGTTTGTTCATACGAATCGTACGATCGTAAATCATTTTTTCGCTAACCATTTGAAAATCGATTTGAAAATCGATTTGAGAGAGCTCGAATCGTCGAATCGGGGGTACGATTCGAACCATTCAAATCGTTTCTGCAAATTGTCGAATCTATGTTAAAATCGTCCACAGCATTCCACGTGTCCATCGAACACATCGACTCTATGTTAAAATCGTCCAAAGCATTCCACGTGTCCATCAAACACAACAATCCACTGATCTGAAACATGACATTTCTCATAACAGGGGAAGTCTTCTGTCGTAACAATGGATATACTGGTACGATTCACCGATTTGAGATTCGTTTGAACAACAAACTCGAATGTATGTTAACAATTTCCGTGAATCTTTTTATTCGCTAGATTGAAAAAAAGATTCAACATACGGTCATCTGAGGAACAAACTCACAGCCTAAGTAGTAGATGTAGAAATAGAAATAACCCTTCCACTTACCATTTGGCGATAAGATATCGATGCACGTAATCCCACAAGTCATCCTTTAGCGAATAACAGTATGCATTGAATGATGCATCACAATCGGTGAGATACTTTTATGATAGCCTATCTGCTCAATGAACATTTTGGGTCTCTCCCGACTCGAATGTAAATATCTCGGCGGTATTATTGATAAGGGCCCCGCTGCAACAATCAACCTCTTGCCAAGAACATTATCCGTTGACTCTTGCATCACCATGGCCCAGATTCATAATTGTGTATGAGTTATTTGAGTGTTATGGAGGTCAACAATCATCATTTTTGTCTCTATCTGTCACAAGTCAAATGTTGATATCACGGTCCTCAGATCGATTCAGGACCTGTCGCTGCTGTCTACCCTGAACCCCCAACATAATTGACTGAAAATTGTATTGGGTTTTATGAAATTCATGATGGTTGTATTGTCATTGACGTATTCGTCACAATCGTATCTTTATCCATAGCCAGACTGATTCACTTGTGTTGTTGTGTTGGCTGCTGTTATTTGTGGTCTTCTGTGAGGAGGGGTGAACTCTAGCGTCCCTGATATTTGATACGTCGGTATCATAGACAATCTCTCAGGTGGCATGAGGCTATGTAGGATCACATAGGCCTCGTACAATTCCTGATACATGACATATTTCAGGATGATTTGGGGACTTATGCCCTCTTTTGGGAGACATATGACCCCTTAAACGGAATAACATTGGATTGGATGGAGCTCATATGACCAAACCACTCCATGCATAGAACCAGAGACAACCCCACAACTCCATCCATCCCTCACTGTTTGTCAGCTGTGTTTGGGGGTGAAAAATATGGTACCTACCAGTCAACATTTTTAATTAATCATTATGGCTATAACAAAACATCAACATTAATATGTAAAAGTTCTTACATATTTATGCTACAATTTTAAACTGGTTAAGCCAAACTGTGCATGTGAGTTATTTTTGGGCACACCAAGAAGATGGTCAAAATATGACTGACATATCTTTCTACGTACAAAGCATACTAGATTTTATGAGAAGCTATAATGAATCATTATGTCTGCTACTACGTTGTGGAGATCTAAGAAGAAAATTCTTTCCGAATGGATTAGGCTTCCAGGAGCTGGACATAAGCTACATCAAAAGGTATTCAATAGATTTGCAGTGATACATGTGTCTTAGATGCATAATGTGCTGTCACAAGAACTGGTCAAAGATGGGCAATATTACCGACATTTAAATGATTCATTTTAATTTTTGTCTGGTCACAATGCAACATAAGAATTCATCACCGAAATTTTGGATGACGAATCATTCCACAGCAATCGTAAAAGCTCAACAAGGATGTAAGACTTTTCTGTTTAGGTAATAACAATTCTTATTTCAGTGACAGAACGAATCAGGTAAGGGTTGGTGCTTAACTTCAAATTCAATTTGAAGTAATGCTTTGGTCTTCCATGAGATCTGTGGTGATGTTTTCAACCTCCCGCAACGTGACTTGTCTGTGCTCGCTGAGTTTGACGCCGCAAGCCTGTTCGTCAAACGAAGTTTTTCTTTATGTCGTGCGAGCTGAGGGAAGTAGATCGGGCTATCTACAACGCACAGACGCTTCCCGCAATGTGTCGACTCGTGTGGTGCTGTCGATTAAAAAAATACTATGTACCCGGTCTGGACAGCATCATGGTTGAGGGAGATGTTTTTCATATCCCCACCCCCAGTTGCGGTGCACTAGATGCACCGCACACTTTGACCAAATCCTTGAAATCTCTTATGGTGCATCTAATGCACCATAACTTTTGAACTATTCCTTCATATGTACAGAGGAAACCAACAACCATTTTTGAGAAAGAGATCATTTCAAATATTAATTTTAGAACAAAAAATTCCAGTACATAGCCACACCAGGGACTTTTCAGATTGCCTGAGCTGTCTGGCACAATTTTTGGAAATATTATATATGCCTAACATTCACATCTTAAATGGCCAATAATTTGGCTTATGTATTTCTGACTAAAAATGATCCCAAGCAGAGATTACCTCTGATGGGCAAATGAGTCTTTTTGAATCCCCACAGGGGCTATGTAGGAATAGTCCAGTGCACTAGATGCACCGTAAGGATTATCATGGGGAAAGCTAGTTACGGTGAACTAGATGCACCGTAAAAAAAGGATTGGGATAAAGCACAACGTGGCACATGCATAAATTAGTTGAATTTCACTAGGAGACAATACTGGTTTAGTAGTTAAATACAATTATGACTATGTTGGATCAGAGAATGCTTTCCTTTGTGTGTGTTATCATACTAAAAGAGTTCAAACAAGTAATGCTAATGTGATTGATTTGCTGTGTTAGGTGGTATAGGTTTGCAAGTATAAATCCTGCAATGACTGCATCGGTTCGTGGACTATACATTGAATCACATTTCAGCACCGCCGCAGTTCTAAAACTGGGCAAAAAATTGTCTAGTTCTAGAACTGGACAATTTTCTCCCCGTTGGGGCACTATGCCTTAATGGGGCGCCCAATTCTAGAACTGGACCTCCCAGTTCTTGAACTGGGGCTGTTATCAAGGTTCAGTTCTAGAACTGGGCATCCAGTGATATAACTGGGACTAATGCTTCAATCCCCATTGTGGCAACAGTCCCATTGGGGCGCCAGAGCCTTCATTTGGATGATCAATTAGTCCCATCAGGGCACTGATGCCCCAACGGGGCCATCAAATTGTCCCCATTTTGCACTACTATTGTATGTAGTTCGTACGTTGAGTTCGTTCATTGAGCTCATGTGTTGAGCTCATGAAATGGCTGTCATATACAAGCCTAAGTGTATGGCATGGTACACAAAGAGCATGAAAGTGCACATTTATGTGTTGAAGACTGTCAAATCTTCAGATGAAGAGGTAATCACCTAATAACTTACCTCAAAAAATTGACATAGTAATTATCAGAATTGATCCCCATTAGGGCACCAGAGCACAATTTCAAGGCACAGTGCCCAAATGGGGAGAAAAACGGAACTGGACAATTTTTTGAGCCCAGTTCTAGAACTCGGACGGTACTGATATGGGATCCAACAGATACAAGTCTTCCTGTATGCAAATAGTTAAGTAAGTGCAGGTGGTGTCAATTACATTTTGATGACATGGAGTCATCCTAAAATCTGTGACAAAAGAGTATGCACGTGTTGATTACACACATTCTTGTGTCATTGTGACCAGTTTGCATTTTTTATCATTTTCCATGTAGTACAAGTGTGATCATGTATTTGCAACTCACTACTGAAGTGTATTTCAGGTCAGTTATTACTGCACTCACTGAATGAAGAGGCTATTAAACTGTTGATGTTAATCAATATGAGTTATCAAAACTGCATGCTGCCTCTGAATATAGACATGACAAACGTATCGTTGTTACTTACAACGGTTTTCATAATGATGCTTCCTCCGCTGACAAAAAGATACAGCTTATTGTTTCATAATGATGCCGCCTTAGGTACATACTGAATGTTGCAATCCACAAGATCCCACGGATTATAAGCTATGTATTTTTTTATTTTGTTGACATTTGTATTTTTCACCTCCTATAGAAAACAACCTTATTCTAAACTCTTTCTTCTTATACTCAACTTTGTTACAGCAACACACCCATAAGGGTTGCTCCCTGTGACTCCACGTGGTTGCCAAGAAACCTCTGATGTCAACGAAATTCACAACGCATCTCCAGCACATGGTGGAGGGATAGACAGCATGGCGAAGTGATACAAGTGATATGATGGGAGGAAAAATATGGTACAATAAGACTACCCCAAAGTAAATAGAAAAGATACCATCAATTTTTCTTGTGTTGGCACCACTAGCTTTGTACAGATTATAAGATATGTTTTGATGTATCTTTGAAATTTTGTGGTTTTCATGCCCAGAGATATACGGTAGTTGCCTTTACAAAAGTCATGTAGGTAGTTACACATGTTAAAAATGTTATTGTCAGTATTAGTTTTTTCATGTATGGCATGGTATTGTGGCAGCTTACTATGACAATAGGGGCCGTCAAAGAACAAAACTATGGTGAGAGTATCAAATATTGGGGAATTCATGTGCAATGGCTGGAATGTATATGGGTAAAGAGGTGCGGGGGTTTCTCAGTGCTGACAAATGCTGGGAAACCCATGCACATTCCTCCATTGACTCCACCTTTTGCTTAAAAATACTCCCAATATTGATACTCCTACAGTATTTTTGAAAATTGAAAAGGGACAACTCCTGCAAGAATTATTAGCAACAATGGCAGCATTGAAGCAGAAGGCCTATTATGTAAAAACATCAATGTGTCTGAAGCAGTCTTTTTCTCACGAAGACAAATTTTTTATGAACAGGCATATGCTTAGTCCTGAAATGTTGCAACATTTTTGAATGACTGTAAACATAATTGATTATGTTGACAATGTTGAAGTAGGTCAAAGTATGTAAAGAGGATTCTGTGCATGTTGGTACACGGTCAAGAGCATTTAGACAAAAACACTGTACACTCAATCCTTTACAATTAAGCCTAGCATAAAACTTTGACAGGCATTTTTGTGGGAAGAGGAGATGTCGCACTCCTGTCTCAGAATAGAGCTGCCCTCATGTAGACCATGCATACAAGCGTCACTGTACTGTAGTGTTAATATACATGGTTACGTCTCTTTCATGATAGCTAGTCCTGATCATAAAAATCCTGCAATAAATAAAAGTCCTGTAGGTAGTTGTGTACGATATTTACAAGATACCTACAATAAGCATGGGAGATCATCTATAGAGTACATACTTGATGATAACCAGTTGTGCTTACAATGCTGGTAGGTATTAATTTTTCTTAGCATGGTATCACACTATGACAGCTTATATTTTGGTGTGTTGTGATGATAGGGGCGATCAAAGTAGATGCAGGATACCTACACATATGTGGATAAAAGATGCCATGTCTTCATATCATCATGTTGTTTCATATAGGTCTCTTTCATATCATCTAGTATTCATGATCATGCAACTGTGTTTACAGCTTATTACAAACAAAATGTAGGTAGGTAGTTGCTTACAATATCTTAAAAGATACCTACAATATACCTACTTGCTGTTAACCAGTTGCCCTTGTAACATGCAGGTACTAGGTTGCAAATTACTGTTTTTGTTACTGTCACCAACCCCCCCCAAAATATTACTGTCACAGTAATCATGGTAATTCCCCAAGAATTACTGTATATTCCCCAGTACTTTTGCAGGTGGAGTCTCATTGATGACCCTAACCCCAACCCTAAATTGATTTTAGTTGGACAGTAATTTCGCTGCGACAAGAACCGCCTTGCCTCCAAAAGGCAATATTACCCAGTAATCCTAAATTACTGGGGAATTACTGGGTAATTTGCAACCAAGTGCAGGTAGAGATAAATGTTTATGAGCATGGTATGGTGCCAAGATGTTCTCAAAGTAGATACTGTATACATAGTAGGTGGTAATAACCCCCTTTCCTACCACAATATATTATTCCTTATCCTGATGATTTTGTTACTCGTGAACAAATTTGAGTTAATCCTTGTACTTTTGTAGCATTCTGAGTACATGCATAAAGTGGGACCAAAAATACTAAATCAACTTAACTGCCATTAACATCTTACATTTTATGCCCTGAGTACCATGCATGACTCATACAATACTGTACCATAGCTCAGTCTTTCACAAAAATCACTCAGCATATGGATGGCATCCAAGCTAACATGACATCCAAGCCAACATGACATCAAAGCACATGACAACAACCAACAGTTAAGGGCCGCCCTTTTCTCCTAAAACACAAAAGAAACAATATATTTTGCCATGAACCATAAACCCATGCGGTGTATACTTACAGGGAACAGATATTGCATGCCCAAAAGAAACCGTAGCCACAACAAGCACATCATGCATTTTAGCCATGCTCAAGTTCATTTAAGGGAATATTTGACTGATAAAAAGAGATCATATGATGTTGTAGTTGTATGATACTGTATCTATATCTGGTGGTACCATCTGATATGTGATAAAGAGCACTATGGCAACTGCAACCTATGGAGAAGACCCATGTAGTTCTGAACTGGTATGGAATCTGCCATCTGACATAAAGGCCTGTGTTGGCATCATTTGCCATGTGCACACATAGATCCAAGTGGAAGAATATGTACATATTATTTCCTCTTTGAGATCCATTGTTGTGGGGGCCTGTAAAAATGTGTGCACCTTTTTAGAATCTTCCTTTTGCAACATAAAAGACAGCTAAATACAAAAGGAGCACTCGTGCTCTGTCTTTTGTCCATGTGACGGACGAAAATGACGTCACAGTTGGAGTAAAAACATTTTTACAACCTTACATCAATCGAAAGATCGCTTTCCAAGCTTTTGAACGGTGTTCTTATTTCGTTCTTTTGAATAGTGATTCACGAGTTATTGTCAGTTGAATACAGCAAATCGGAACAATCCGATCAATTTATTCTTGTAGAAAATTGGTATGTCTCTACAGTACAATAATAGAGCTGGTACTTTGTTCGCTCCAAAATTCTTTTTTTAAATTTAATTGAAATCAGATTTTTGGAATCCACTGTCTGGCCGGCTGGGTATCATGATACCTCTAGGATACATAGTGCTCCTATTGTTTCTAGCTGTCATATATACCTTCCATATGCCATTACCTAGGTTGTAAATTAAGGCGGCATTACTCAAGATTATTTGGTAATTTTGACAGGAACATGATTACCGTGGTAGTGAGATTTCTGTGAAAGAATTCCTTCAGTACTTTGTACAATACTTAAGGAGTGTGATGCCGTGAAGTCACAAATATGGCTTGTTTTGACAAAATTTACCATAATATTACAGAGACATACCATAATTACTGCAGGAATTCCAGTTTGTTACTTGTTGCTGTGTATTTGAGACAGTAACCAAAATCCGTTTGAGAGCACAAAACTCTGTCTAGATGGGTGTAGTACTATGTACTTTATTGTAAGTATAGTAACAAAAAATGTTAGGAAGGTATCAGGGAAAGTCACAGTGGTGTATGTTATTAGTTATTTTGGTGTAAGTCCGGACACTGAGACTGGTTTCAGCCACGACTACTATATTTTTGGTTGCTAATTATTTATGGTTACTGTTGGAGTATACCGTTGCCATTGTAATAGAAACTGACTGTAATTGTGCAGCCATGATTATCATATTTTCATATGTCAACGGTTGCTAAAATAAGAATTTTGCTTACACATGGAGGAATTTTTGGGGCATATGTCTTGCCTAACGGAGGCGTGTGGCATGTACAATATAGTACCTTACCTTCTTCAGAAAGCTATGGCTTGGCTATAGCATATTATGCTTTGTTGCCAGAGTTCTCTTCCTTGTCAGCATCTTCTTCCCAATAAGATTCCTATGTGCTGGTGCAACAAACAGGAGGAAGAGACATATTGACCTTGTGGTCATCATGCAAAAGCACAGAGGAATTGATAAAGGAACCTGTTTGCCATCTACAGAAAATTCAGATGGCAGATGTTTTCCATTCAATTCCTCTGTGGGAAGCATTACAGCCTTGTTGTGGGAACTAGTATCCAAAGACCCTAGACATCTGGCTTTAGTAACCAAAAAAATAGAATCGTTTACCAGAACGACCTCGAAAAGGAACCGATCAGAAAAAAGTAAATTTACTATTTTATTGGCAACGGCAACTGAATGGAAATCTTAGACTGGTTTCAGTCACGGCTACTATTTTTTGGTTGCTAAATATTTATGGTGCCCATCAGAGTATACGGTTGCCATTGTAATAGAAACCGACAGTCATTGTGCAGACAAGATCATCATATTTTCATAGTCAAGCTTACACGTGGAGGAAGTTTGGGGCATATGTCTTGCCTAAAATAGAATCACATGGTAAAATACAATACCTTATATCTTCCTTGGAACTCTATGGCTCGGCTATAGCATATTATGCATCGTTGCCAGAGTTCACTTTCTTGTTGGCATCTTCTTTGCAATCAGAATCCTGTGTGCTTGTGCAACAAACAGGAGGAAGGATAGAGAGATGGAATGACCTCGTGGTTGCCATGCAAACATACAGGAGAATTGACCAGGAACCTGTTTGCCTATGCTGAACTTGATGCAACATGACATGTCGGCTAGGGGTTGGTTACCAAAGACATTTCTTCCTGACATGTCTTGCGACACAAAAGACATGTCGCTGAATGTCACCACGACACCTCATGAAGAAATTACTTGAGCAAGGTTCGCAAAGACAATATGTCAAGACATCATGACATGTCACAACTTTATTGCGACATATCTTCAACATTATGCCATGTCTTCACCCTCATCAGATGTCGCAAGACATGGGACGTGTCACAATAAATCAGTGACATTGTCTTGTCACGGTGACACATCAACACCATTAAGGCAACATTCTCCACATAGCTGTTTGCCGTCAACAGCAGATTCTCAGATGCAGATGTTTTGCCACTCTGTTTCGTGTTTTCCTCTGTGGAAAGTGTTCCACCTTTATCATTGGAACTAGTATCCAAAGACCTGTAGTAGGACAATTCTGGATCTAGTAACGGAAAAACTGGATTTAGTAACCAAAAAAATGAGAACCGTTCACCAAAGCGACCTCAAAAAGGGGCCAGTCAGAAAGAAACACATTTACTACTGTTTTTGGCCACTGAACGGAAATCTTACCGTAATTGCACTGGCAAACTTGGGTGCCTAGTTGCCATTTCATCGAAGTTGGGTGGAAAATAGTTACTCAACCACAAAATAGTACCCTTTGCTGTAACTGCTCTTAACATGGTTGCACTGGCAAACTTGGGGGTCTAGTTGCCATAGTTGCCATTTTGGAGAAGTTGGGTGGAAAATGGCTACTCAACCACAAAATGATACCCTTGGCTGAATTGGTCTGACTACAAGTAAGACTGGTTTCAGCCACGGCTGCTACTTTCTGGATTGGGGATAGGCAAAACCTAATTAGTTAGGTGTTTCGTCTGACGAAACGGATCGGGGGTATGTTCAAATACAGACGTGAATATAAGATAAAAGGCATCCCATTTTGCTTCCAATCGGACCGGAGGTCATTTCAAACCCAAATTTTCTGGATTACCATTTTTTTGTGACCGTTGGAGTATACAATTACCAAAATTATGGCTACCAATCAAGGTCGTGCAGCCACCTTCATCATTCTTCACTCTTTGAAAAACTTCAGTTACTAAATAATCGACCCTGCTTCCAAGTGGAGCCATGGGTTTTGGTCACAAGGGCTAGCACAAGCTAAATGAAAGCTACATGATCCCTCATTTTGATCTAAGGCGAGTTTTAAACTACTATAGTGTGCTCATTTTGACCCCCTGAAGAATGTTCTTATTAGGCAAACAGATGTTACTCACAGCCCCAGCCTCACTGGTTAAAATTTAAATTCAATGGATATTTTTTTTCTAATATCACACAAGCATTTATAAAATGAAAATGGTCAGGCTTTTCTCTGTTTACAAGTAGAATTGTGATTCAGTTCTTTCTTTATGCCCCAATGTATGTCATGGTTTATTGTTGCATCCAAAGGATGCAAACGTTGTTCCACTGGGCAGAAGTTGCATCCAACAACTTATCCATTGACATCTATGTATAAATGGGATGATTTGACAACACAATGATGTGATTCTCCAATCCGATTCGCCTCTGTCCCCGATAGTAAAGTTCAAACACAAGCCATGCTTTCCAACAGTGGCCCAATACAAATAGAAGAGCAAGCAGTGGCAGCATCACCAATGTCAGTGGCAGCAGCATCAATTTATCCAGCATAACACATTGACGTCGTGCGGAGCTGCCAGTAGCCAATTGTATCCTCTGCCGCAACGATTCAAAAAGCATACCGATCGAACAAGGCAGCCCTACCTCGATTGCTTCCCATTGGCAGGGCCGAATGGCAGTCACTCTTCCAGCAAGAGGTCTTGTTACTGCCATCCACTGCTGGCAAAAGAAGACATGCCCGGAAATTCAAGGATGGCACCGACACAGTGTCCATGTTGCTGGTGTCCATGTTGCTGGGAATGAATGAATGCATTTTTCAAGCAGCAGATAGTTTTGGGAGGTGTTGAGATTTGACAACACAAGGAAATGCGAAAGGGGGAAAGCACTCTTTGCAAAATTCCTTCCAAGTCCTACAAGGCCATGTCTTGCATTGTTCAACTCATTATCTCAATCAAAAACCTCCAAATCATGCCAGAGATCATCGTCCCAGAACCATTGTGACTGAATTGCCTGGAAAAAGTGGCATTGTTTGAGAAGTGACCCATGGTCACAAGTAAAATATTATCGGTACAGAGGAATTTCTACTTGAATATCTGTAAATGCAACTAAACTGAGTTCGCATTTTTTAGTGAGCAACAAAAAGCAAAAATAAAACCGTTTACCAATACAACCTTGAAAAGGAACCGGTCAAAAAATTACTTTTACCATTTTTTTGCAAATGAAAGGAAATCTTACCGTGGTTGCACCGGCAAACTTGGGGGTCTAGTTGCTATTTTGGCAAAGTTGGGTGGAAAATGGCTACTTGACCACAAAATAGTACCTGTGGCTGTAAGTGGTCTAAGTACAAACAAAACAAATGTGTCAACACTTATCCCAATCTTGTGTTGCTACTTATGATTCGTGCAAATTACAACATACAGACTTCATTGGTCGCTACTGACATTGATCAGCACTGACCACTTTCAGTCAACGCATAGAAAAATCAAATGCTAACATTTTATTACTTTAAAATCCATATTATGTTAACTTGAATTTTGAACTTAATTTTACTTAACAAATCAACTCAATTGTAAGTGATGCATGGAGGGGGTAGCTTTTTACTTGAAATTAATAAGTAGTGAGCCGCTGGGAAAAAATAATGTAAAAATGAAAATGAACCATTGTTTCACTTTTTGCCCCTGGTCCCAGCTTTCTATATTGTTGTTGTGTATACAGGTATAGGGTGATATCACTGTTGGAATGAGGGGGAGAATGTGGCCAGTGGTGGCATCTCCAGATTCAGTCTGTGGGATGGGATACAGTAACACTGGCGTGGGCGGTGTGAAACAAAAACTCAAAATGAAATTTAGTCAAGGATCCCCTTGCTCTTACCTCCCTCCTGTTTCTTTTCATTGTTAGCAGTGGGCTGGCAGTGACCATGTCTCCTGATTCAGTCTGCGGGTTGAAATTTCAACAATGGCATGGGTGGTGCTTAAATATTTAGTTAAACAAAAATTAAATGAAGACATGAAAGTAAAAACAAATTGCCATGGTGGTTTTTGATACAAGAGGCAAGTGTGTGAACAGGGTACGCAATGTGTCGGGAATTTTGTTGGCTCATGCATCTCACAAAAAGTGTACTTACATCACATAAGCAATATATAAAATAAAGGTCCTATTCTCACATAGGCTGAATTCAGTGAAATTTACAGGATTCAGCATTGCGTAGAAGATGCATAAGATAATTGTTCTTAGCAACAATCTGGAGCCACAGGGAGCAAAACATATTGGCGTATTGCTGGCAAACTTAGGAAAACATATCAAAACTTTCACAGTTAAGGCAAAGTTAGGCAATGCCTCCCTAACTCTAACTTTCCTAACTTTCACCAATGGCAAAATGGCCAACTCTAACTTACCTAGCTTTAGCCCAAGGCAAAATAACTAACTCTAACTTACCTAACTTTTGCCAAAGGCAAAATGGCTAGCTCTAACTTGCCTAACTTTTGAAGCAAATGGAACACTTGATCACTCTAACTTGCCTAACTTTTATGACATTACGAGTAGCCACTGCAAGATTTTTTGTGGCGAGATAC
>JABMIG010000613.1:0-16954 GCA_013187285.1 Cyclotella cryptica
CTCCACTAGTAGATATATTTTCAGAATTAGGTAGGAATCCTACCCCAGTTGAACTTGGGCAACACCAAAAATGCCCTGTATCCTGCCCAATTCTGGATATTCACGAGCGTATATCGAGAGTGGGGAAGATAGAGCGGAGTGAACAGCGAAGAAAGCCAGCAAGACAGGCAAGTTTGCCACGTGGATGATTTTTGTGCGATTAACTGACGTCAACTGACGACAACTGAAGACAACTGGCGTCTTTTACATTATCTCGTTAATGTGAATGACTAAGTGGCGACAAAAGAAGGCACCATGTGGCGACACTGAAGACAAAATGAGCGACGCTAAGTGGCGACACTGAAGACAAAATGGCGACCCAAGTGGCGGCACTGAAGACAAAGTGGCGACCAAACTGAAGGCAGTTAACGACATTTTAACGACCCGCCGTGGCGACACTGGCGAACTTCCTGGCGACACTGTCGACTCCTACGTGGTATATATTCTACTGCCTACTGGCGATAGTGACGAACAAAGTGGCGACAAAGGCGACTGGCGACCCTAAGTAAAAAAACTGAAGTCCTTCTGACGACCCAAGTGACGAACGTGAAGTCCTTCTGACGACCCAAGTGACGACACGGACGACTCAATGACGACCCAAGTGACGACACCTGACGACATTTTAACGACCCGTAGTGAAGGCATGAAATGACCATATATTTTTAAGTGACGTCAACTGACGACATCGGACGACATTGGACGACTCCATCTGGCGATACTTATCGCCAAAGTCCAAAGTTGCCTGTCTTGCAGCGTTGAAGATAGCAATTTTTAGTGTTTGGAAAAGTAGTGTGGTACGATACAGGGAGTTAAGAAAAAATACGCCATTTTAAAAACGCAGAGATATTGAAATACGTAAATTGTCATATTTCTGTGTAAAATGTGAAAAAGAGTAAGGTATGGTATGTACGGTACTCTTTTGATGACAAACGAAAAAAATTAAAACACGAAAAATTATGCCCCGAAAAAATGAAACACCCATAATATGATCTTCTCGCTTATAAAAATCGCTTCTCCACGACCCCGACTTGCAAGCAAGAGCAAGCGGCCCCCAAACTTCTTTTACAACAGATTTCCCCCCCCTCTCTCTCACCCCGCCCTCTCCTCCAGACTCGACGGTCGTGCATAGTCGTCTGAAGACCATCCCTTGAGTAAATACCAAAACTTTCAATAACTAAACCAATATAATCATGAGCCAAGCCGCCGCGTATGACATGCAGGTCAAACTGCTCATGATCGGAGACTCCGGCGTGGGCAAAACGTGCCTCCTCCTGCGTTACGCCAACGACTCCTTCTCCCCCACCTTCATCACCACCATCGGCATCGACTTCAAAATCAAGAACGTCGAGGTCGATGGCAAACGCATCAAGCTCCAAATCTGGGACACGGCCGGCCAGGAGCGGTTCCGCACCATCACCACGTCCTACTTCCGCGGCGCGCAGGGCATCCTGCTCGTGTATGACGTCACCGATCGTCGGTCCTTCGAGTCCATTCGCAACTGGATCTCGCAGATCCAGCAGCATGCCGATGTGCACGTCAACAAGATCCTCGTGGGGAACAAGTGCGATATGCTCGATGAAAAGGTCGTTAGTACCGAGGAGGGGCAGAAGCTCGCCAAGGAATTCGGGGTAGAATTTTATGAGTGCTCGGCTAAGAATGACATTAATGTGGAGCAGTCGTTTTTGGGCATAGCGAGGTCGGTCAAGGATCGGTTGGTCCAAGAGGGGGGTGGTGCTCCGGCCAATTCGGGGATGAAACTCAAGAAAGATCCTGTCTCGGGAAACAGGAAACAGAATGGTTGTTGCTGAATAAGTGAACGTCTGGGGGTTTTGAATTCATCTTGCTAATATGCGGGGGATAGAAAGCCTGGAGGGCTGGTGAATTTTGGATCGGATCATTTATCTGTTTAGTGACTGAGATATTCGGGAAATGCACTTTTACTGCTGGGCATATCTTATTTGTAAACTATTTGTGAAAAGCTCAGGCGTCGACAGATGTCCTATTTGATCTATCCCGGTTAGGTTGAGAGGACTCAAGCTCCGTTCTCGAGTCGTGGCACCTAAACTTGCGTATTAAGTTAATTCCGTGTTACATGGAAACAAAATCTTACCATTTTCGTGTACATTTCACTGATCTGGAAGGAGACTCTCTTCCTACGATGGTGTTGCTAATATTCCATCGGATCAGTGTGCACTGAGACTCCCCTAGATATGTGACAAGTTTAGTATTCCAAGTTCAGTGACACGTCCAAGTATTTAGCATATACTATTAGACCAAAAAGGCCTTATTCCTTGTTCTCGTCATGACTTAAAAAAGTCCGATAACCTGGCCTGTATTAACGTCAATGTCCACATCATAAAATCCCGGACGGGTTGGGAGGCCTGGAATGGTCATTATGTCACCACAGATCGGGTATAGGAAGCCAGCCCCAACGCAACTGCGGATTTCCCGAACAAAAATTCGAAAGCCAGTAGGAACGCCTTTTGCCGCGGCGTCGCAACTGAAGGAGTACTGCGTCTTGGCAATACAAATAGGCAGATTCCCGAAGCCAGAGTTCTCATACTGAGTCATCTGTTGCTCAGCTAACTCAGAAAAGTCGACTCCGTCTGCACCGTAAATCTCCTTGCTGATGATTTCCACCTTGTCACGAATGGGAAGGTTCAAGTCATACAAAAACTTAAAATCTTCACTTCGAGTTTCCTGACACGCATTGGCCACAGCCTTCGCCAAGTTTTCTGCACCTTTCCCCCCTTCCGCCCAGTGGTTTGAGACAACGGCATCAAATGCACCAGCATCTAAGCTTGCTTGACGAATTGCTTGCATTTCTGCCTGGGTATCTGTTTTGAACTGATTAATGGCGACAACAACTTGGACTGCAACAGGAATACGACCAAAAAAATGCATCATGCGATTTCAGGTCAGCGTAATTAACTTCCGCAATGATATACTCATATGTAAACCCTCTTCTCACCTCCAAACTTTTTGGCGTTCTGGATGTGCTTGACAAGGTTGCAACACCCTGCAGTCACCAAGGGAATGTTCTCTTGTGTATACTCAGTGGCGAGAGGCTTTCCAGCAGAGACCGGAGGCCCACCACCATGCATTTTCAGTGCGCGAACTGTTGCAACGATAACGGCACATTTCGGTATGAGCCCTGATTCTCGACATTTTATGTTGAAAAATTCTGCCAAAGAAGCAATAGAAAAAAGTGCAGTGCTCGTGTAGATGGCGACAGAACAAAGTAAGGCCAGTCTACGGAAATAACGTACTTTCCATCCCGATATCAGCCCCAAATCCAGCTTCTGTAACAACAAAGCCATCTTCTCCAACCAACTTCAGTGCCAGCTTGTCGGCAACGATACTCGAATTTCCAATGGCAATGTTTGCGAACGGTCCGGCATGAACTAAAACAGGGGTTCTTTCGACAGTCTGCATCAAAGTTGGAAGCAATGCGTCCTTCATCAACACTGTTAATGCGCCTCCACAACCGAGATCATCGGCAGTGATCGGCGCCCCAGATTTCGAGTAACCAACGACCTATGAATTTAAATGAAAGATATTAATTACAATCTGGTGTAATTGGTTATGATACGAGTCAATGGCAAAGCTAACAATCCAAACTACAGGAGAAAAATGGACGCAGGGCAGTGGCAAATCAGGAAGGCCGAGGTAATAGCACATGCAAGAAGCCGAAACACACAGGAAGAACCGAATACACAAAATGACACCATTAAGACTAACCATATTGCCCAATTTGCTATGCAGGAAAAAATGTCAAGAAAAACAAGCAATTGATAAAAGCCACGACAAATGGCGGGAGAAAGACAACCCACAAAATAATAATCTCTCCGAAGACTCACCTGCGCAAGTCGGGCAGATCTTTGGCCAATGCCAAAACAGCCATAATTTCCGAAGCGACGGTGATGTCAAACCCAGTTTCCCTAGAATGTTGCACTCGAGGTGTTTCGCCTTTTACAGTCCCACGGGGCTGGATTGTTTCATTAGGTCCCATACCAACCATCACCTTTCGTAAATGACGATCGCATGTGTCTAACACCCTCTGCCACGTAATTGTACTCTTGTCAAAGTCCAAACGCGCGAACTTGGACCTTTCCTCGGGAGTCAATTCTTCGGGCGATTTATTGGGGTCGATGTCTAATTTGATGAGTCGTTTCTTCATGATCTCATTGAAAGGTTTGTTGGTCGCCAGACACAACCGTTTGTAGAGGGCCTCGTCAGTTTGAGAATCCTCGTGAAACATGCGAGTGTCGATTGCGGCGGCCAGGAGGTTGTTTGCTGCAGTGATGGCTAATGAACAAGAGCGCGGGACTTTTGAATGAGACAAAAAGTACCCAATAATTGTGCGGTGGCAACACAGTTTTAACTGTACCATGAATATCTCCGGTCAAATGCAAATTGAACTCCTCCATGGGCACCACCTGAGCATAACCACCTCCCGCAGCACCCCCCTTTATCCCAAATGTGGGACCCTGCGATGGTTGTCGAATGCAAGCGAAGCACTTCTTACCCAGTATCGCGCCCAAAGCCTGCGCCAAACCAATCGTGGTAGTAGACTTGCCTTCGCCGAGAGGAGTGGGATTGATTCCAGTGCAAACGATATAGTTTCCATCAGGGGACGAAGAAAGGCGGCTGAGGGTTGATTTGAGTTGAATTTTGGCCTTGGCAATGCCCCATGGGATAACTTCTTCGTCCAGGAGGCCTGCTTCTCTTGCGACGTCTTGAATCGGTAAAAGCCCAACTTCGCGGACAATGTCTTGGCTTACTTCAATGTCACTGGGTACTGGAAACTTCGGCTGCAGTTTTGGGTGGCCCATCGAATTGGTCTCCGACATGATTCGAGTTGTTTTTTATTCTATTCCATCTATTTTTAGAGGGAATGTGGTCAAAATGATCTCATGACTATGGTCATCTCTGGTTATGTACGGTGTATGAGAGGCTATGAGAGGTGTGTGCTAGGCGCCTGCAGGAGCACGAGGGCAAAACCTGGACATTGTGTACAATTATTATCGTACAATACCGTTCTCTTATACACCTATGACAGCTAACAGACGAGGTTGACATTCGTCTGATTGGATCTTTTCCATCAATATCTACCTTGAAAGGTGCTTTTCGTCATAGATTGATAAGAAACAAACATAAAGTCAAACGTACCTTCAATAGTTTACAGGCAATGATCCATCTTGATTTCAAATTTCTGCATACGTCATGATGATGTGTCGAAATGGAAGGCGGAAAAAGTAGGTATTGTATTGTACCGTATTGTACTGTACTATTGCTTGTTAGACTGCAAGATACTGGATTTCGATAAAATTGAAAGGTAGTGTCATGCTTGAATAACTTGTGTACCTCCCTCTAGATAATACGTCTACATTAATTTTATATAATGTACAGCTTGGAGATGCTTTTTCCTGCCTCCTATGATACTAAGTGACTACCTTTATTTTTTAAAAACATTTAAGATATTTGCTTCTGACCATAAAAAAATTACACGGCAACCATGGGATTTGCCGCCCAAAATGTAAACGCAGTGGACTCCAAATTTAGAGTGCAGGACTGTGACCTAAAGGGCTTCATCGCATCTACAACACGTGTGGATGCGATACAACCCTTTAGGTCACACTCCTGCACTCTAAATTTGGAGAACGGAACTGTCCGATTGGAGTGAAGGGGGGGACGGTTGTGTGGGGAGCGATCGCGACGAGCAGGGGAGAGGCGGTTTTTATGGTTTCTATTCATGCAACGTAAAATAAATAAGCTGTTTTACATAAGCCAAATTATGCGAATAATAGTGAGACGTAGATTTAGTACTGATTTCTACGCTCTGCAGGACCAGCCATATCCAAGCTGTAGAATATATTATTTCGAAACAACGAGACACAGTAATGGGACTTAATTTGGCGATTCGAAAATTTTGATGCCACTCTAGCTTCGCATGTCGAACACTCAAAAACCTTTTGGCACTAGTGCCAATTAGTGCCAATTAGTGCCACATTAGTGTGGCACTAGTTCGAACTAGTGCCACACTAATGTGGCACTAGTGCCAACTAATGCGAACTAGTTCCAACTAGTGCCATCTAGTTCCATCTAGTTCCATCCTACACAATCGTACTGGTTCCATCGTATTCAATTAGTGCCATCTAGTGCCATCTAGTGCCATCAAGTGCCATCTAGTGCCATCTAGTGCCATTTAGTGCCATTTAGTGCCATCTAGTGCCATCTAGTGCCATGATCGGCTGAGCTGTTGGCACTATTGTATGGTATGGTACTGGGCAATAGATGGAAACGATTTGGACCTACGATGGAACTATTGGCAATAGTCTTTCTTCATCGCCAAAATCGACTCGTGTACACGAGATGGAGTCCAAATTATGTTGATAGACCCAAAAATGATATAATAATCAAAGGTATTCTAGTGAGAAAAACATGAATTACCTTAAAGAAATGCAAAATCCTGTATCTTGCTGGTGCAGCCACGGATGCCATATTTTCAGTTGCTAAATATTTTTGGTGACCGTCGGAGTGTACGTTGTCCAAATTTTTAGAAACCGTTCCTGATGATGCAGACACGGTCACCAACATTGATTTTTTACGGTTACTATGATTATATCTGAATCGGGCGCTACCCTCAGAACTACCACGATTTACCTACTAAGTGTCGAAAACGTCTTAAATAAAAACAACGAAATACTATAACATTTAAAGGTCTAATTAAAATGAAAATGTCTAGACAGATGAAAATTTTTCGCCAAGACATTTTTATCTAGGTGGAAGATAGGAAAGAATTTAACTAGTAGAATGCTAGCAACAGAATAAACTAAGACATTTTATATAGAAATGAAGCTAGTATTTAACCCTCAGTGAGATTTGTCTTTATTATGTCAACATGGTGTATAAAAAACTGTATAGTACCTCAACACATGTTTATTACTTTTATGCACACAGATCACGTATTCACACATTCATCACTATCATCCATTCATTGTATCACTGTACATCTATAGCCCAGGGCAGGCCCAGGGCCACCCTCATTTATGTGTATCATCCTTGGAATGCAAATGTACCATCCGTTGGGGTTGGTAGTACAAACTGTTTTGCTCACAATTTTGTTAGGCTACACTTGTGTATGTCAAGACGTTTTATTATTAGGCTTTGTCTTTGTGTACATCAAGACTCAAGACATTTTTATTACTACGCTATACTTGAGTACATCAAGAAATTTTAATACTATTATACACACAGGTCACATAGTCACACATTCATCACTGCCATCAATTCATTCCATCACTCGACCTCTACCCAGTGCCACCCGCTTTTCTTTGTCTCGTCCTTGAACAACAAATATACCAATATTGGGGTTATGAGTGCAAATGCTTTTGCTCACAATTTAGCCCTGTTGCTGTTGCTTGTGGAGAACATATTTCGCTATTGGGGTATGATACATGAAGCAGAGAGGTCTAAGATCATGCCTTCCCTGAACCATGACCCGAGCTTTGTATCTCACTGGTGTCCCTCTATGAACTAGCTCACATACTTATTTTCAAGAATAAATGATATCACAAAGACTGAATTTTGCAATAATCTCAAACAAAATATTGAATCATAAAAGACGCGTGAAGCCACAGTCCTCAATGCAGGACACCCTCTTTCTTAGTTATGTTCATAACAGATAAATGAGCACCATAGCTTCTATATATCAAATCAATAGCCTTTTGCAATGTGTCCAGCCCTAGTCATTGCTGAAACTTCAACACAAAAATATTCCTTGTAAGTGGGCTATCACTGTTACTGTGAATGGGGAACTTTTGATGAAAATTGAGCAATGATGCACAGAATGGGGAAGAACCACTTTCTCAACTTTTCCCTTGCAGATATTGCTTTATATTGCTGCTTATGTGGGAGGATGAAAGTGGTGTCTCAATATCCAGTCTGGGGTCTGAGATATGAATCTGCCAAGGTTGGTACATAAGAAGTTGATTGGGATATATCAAGTCATAAATTCAAAGTAAAAACATGGGAAATATTTTCTCTCAATAGTAACTCACTATTCCTGTTCCTATTGCTTCTAGCAGCAGAGTGACAACTATAGCGTCTTTGTATTCAGTCGGGAGCTGAGGTATGAACCATGGCATGAGCGCTGTGTAAGTAATGAATTGAAAAGATATCATCAAATTTAAAAATGAGAAATTCATATGTTCTCAAAGAGCAAGGTGACAACAGTGGCATCTCCTGGTCCACTTCTGGGAAGAAACCAACCACTTTAAGTCAAAGTAGAAAGGAAATTCATTTTCTCATGTTGTGCCAACTGTCTCTGTTCATGTTGTTAGCAGCAAGCCAGTGTCAGCAATGTAGGTAGATTCAGCATGGGTGCCATGATTGAAAAGGTTTCCAGCAATGGGGCAAACATGTCATGATGGTGATGCATGGACATGCAATGATATCAAGTCAGTGTAGAAGTTTGGTGCAAAGAGACCTGCAGTAGGTACCGCACAAGGTATAAATAATAATGTACCAAAATCCATCACGATCTTGTGTGATTCACTTTTTTACGGGACAAGGTAGATTTTACGGTGTGCAGACAGACGCGCCTTCATTGTGTTAGCCAAATTTTGGTAGAAAATATTACCCTCAGCGCTACTTGAGTAGCAGCACGCTATACATTCACGATCAAAACACATTACGTATTGAAAAATCGACGTGAAGCCACATCACGTAACTATACGGAAATAAAATATTACCTTGGTAGTATTTTGAAATTAATATAACAATAAAATCAATTACACGTGGAAGCTAGCCCATTATTTTATCATCACATCTCTCCACCAGCCAACACCAATTAAAACGCCATCTTCGTCTCACTTCCGCTGGTCTCTTTGCATAGGATAGTCGCTACCTCAGTCGTCGATAACCATGAAGAAAAACATAAGTTCAATGGACGCCAGCTGCTTGACCGCATTCTATAATGCCATCATTCGTGCATGGGTCTTGACCGCCGCGGTTTGTAGATAACGAACGCAACCCATCACACATTATGCCATCAAGGGATGATATGGAAGCGTTAGTTGAGGAATTCATCAAGAAATACGACGTCGGGTATATCCTAAGGGATTCGTCTCCGCTGATACTCTCCCAAATAAGAAGAGGAAGATGGTGGATTATGATAGGCTCAGAGCGTCGCAATGTGTGAGATCAGACTGGTACAGCCCGCACCAAGATTTGATGATTGTCAGTTTGAACGTGCGTTCGAATTAAGAGAAGCATGGTAGAAAGTATACTGTCTAAACTGGTTGAAAATGATTCGTTTTGGGTGCAGTCCATCGATTGCTGTGGGAGGGAATCAATTGACCCAATTGTGAAATTTCTGGGAGCGCAGAAGCTGATTTGTTTTGGTGTATCATTTTCTGCTTTCAAAGATTACTTTCAGATGGGAGAGAGTACTGCTAGGCTTTGCTTAAGAAAGTTGACAAAAGGTATTGTATTGTGCTCTTCAATATCTGATTATTATCTTCGAACCCCATCAAAATCTGACGCTCGAAAAATAGTTGCATTGCATAAGAAAGTTTACGGCATTGATGGATGTATGGGATGTCTTGACGTGACAAAAATTCATTGGGGTGCATGTCCTGTTGCATGGAAAGGCCAATTTGAGGGCAAGGAAGGGTTTCCTACCATTGGACTTGAAGCGGTCTCGATTACAATCTATGGATTTGGCATAATGCCTTTGGTTTCCCTGGATCTTTGAATGATATAAACGTATGGGATAGATCACCACTGTTGGAGTCCATGTTGGATGGAAGTCATGATGAAATTGATTTCTCTTTCGAAATTGATGGTCAACAATTTGATCAACTTTACTAGTCGACGGAATATATCCTTCTCTGTCTCGGTTCCTTGCCACTGTTAACGACCCAACAACTGCATTGGATTGTTTCTATGTCTCAAGCAGGAGGGTGGAGGAAGTCTATTGAACGTGCATTTGGTGTCTTGAAGAAGAAATTCCTTTCCATTGGAACAAAGTCTGTATTGTATCATCGAAGACATGTTCTATCTTGTTACCGCAACAATTGTAATGCATAACATGATGGTTGAAGAAAGAGTTGACAAAGACGAAGACGAGTCTGAGAACTTTTACGACATTGGAGACATGAATTTTAATGCCAGTTGTTTGGAAGAGGAGGAATCGGTAGACAGTGATGACAGAAAGCAATTTAAGTGCAGCTGTGGGGAATTACGATCTGTCACATGTCCGTGATAGCAGACTGAAATACGCTATCATCCAGAGGCGTTGGAAAACACTTTACTCAGAGGAAACTTCATTGAGACTACAGGATGCTGTGAAGAAATATGTATTCAAAAACATTTTGGAGATGATGGAACCTTAAACACAACTGAATTTGCGGATGACTACGATCCATTGATTTTTTAAAGTAACGCCGTCAACTGATTTTTAAAGTATTACCATTAACAAAGTTGCATTTACTCTTTCTTAATTGGTAGTTTTCATTGTTATCATACTGAAACAAGCAAGTATGTTCAATAAACTCATTTAACAATTAAATTTTCTGGACACAAATGTAACAAAGTTTGCGCAGCTCGCCCTTTCCGTTGCTCTCTAACCAATTCACATTGCATGCATGATGAAACTTATTAAGTCTCCCACAACTACCCTGACAAGTATCCAACGGAGGTCCTCCACCTTCAAACACACATACCGGATAATTGCATTTCTCACAATCTCTTACATCTGTATTTCCTTCTTTATGTTCCTCTTCTCCATCCCGCTCTCCAGCCGCATTGTTAGATTCAGGTGAAAATGCCTCCGTAGAATAATCAATAGGCGGCAACGCTGGAATCTTGAGTTCACCATCGTCAACGCCGAGGTCAGCATCACCACTATGATCGAACTGTTGAGTTAACTCTTTCTCGCATTTCATTTTGCCATCCTCAACGCTAGTTCCTCGCTTTCCATCTGCAATCGAAGACGTTTGTTCCTTGCTTAGCGTTGATGAGGTCGAAAACCTCAGAAAAGTACTGTTCACGTAACTCTGGTGGAGCCATGGTCATCACCTGATGGTTCGCCATGGATTGCATAATCTCGTTGGCTTGTGACATCCCTTCCTGGATTGTTTTCAGTGATGAGCTTGTGTCCTTTGTTTGAACGATGGATTTAGCAACACCTTCTGTTACCTTCTACTACGAGTCTGTCGCCTTGGCTTTCTTGGAGCTATCCCTACCACCCGGTCGCTCACGATCTGCAACAGCAGCACTAGGAAACTTTCTGGATGAGTCCATGTTACCTACAGATATGTCATCACTTACTTTTTTTGCTCGACATCCTTGCGCTTTCACCCCAGACTTATCCGTCGCCTCTAGGACAGATCCAAACTTCGGATGATTAGAGAGGAACAGATACGCCTCATATACGGTTCGAACTTCTTGGGCAAATTTTCCTTGGCTTGACTTGAGTACAGGAGTCTCATGGACTTCCAGTACAGATCCATATCAGGATCATCCTTTAATTGCCCAGATGTTGGCGGATTTGCAGAGACGATGCCAGCAAACTTCTGGATCGATGGCTGGAGGCGAGTGTACCATTGGCTCTTGAGGGATCCCTTGGGACGGTCGTCTGGGAGATCTCTCCAAGCAGGATCACTCGCGATTCTTGTTGGCCTTTGCGATGTTTTTGTTGTACTGGATGTGGACACGTGTCCAGAAAGCGGTCGCGCCTCTGGTCAGTCCCGGTGGTAGGATCCTCACGACGCCATGAAGCTTCGGCCAGGATCAGCAGCTCGCCGGTGTGTACCCAAATCCACGGGAAACCAGGATGAACGGTGGGGAAAGTCGGCGGGACTTCTTCGCCACTGTCGCCACCGAGTGCCAGTTCGCCTGCTGTGGGAGTAGCATCGTTGTCGCTAGCAGACTGTGTCGGAGTTCGATTAATTATGCGCCGAAGTTCGCTTGTGATCTACGCGTTAGGCGTCTGACATGGGCAGGGTGCCAGCGCCGCCGCCGCTGCTCGACATTTTCTGTGATTCGATTATTCTTGTGTGGTGGTCACGCGATGATTCGTTTAAGAACTTCCAAAACAAACAAAGGGGGGTAGCACACCCGAGGGCGTTCCATCCAAACCTACAATGTTTTGAAGAGAAGACCAGCCGTGAACGTGAAACGCGGAGTCCACAAAGTACCATGGTCTCCCATTGCCTTGTCGCAGAAATGGGATTGATGGCTTGGAGAATGGGAGACAGCAAGAGAATACTTGACCGCAACAAAGGAATTCATATCTGAATCTGTGTAGACATCAATTATCTGAGTTTCCATTTTTTTAGTGCCTGAAAAATTGAAATGGCAACGTTCACCAAATGAAGACGAAAAAGGAACCCGTTACCAAAAAAAATTACGTTAACCATTTTTTTTTGGCAACTTTAACGAATTCTTACCGTGGCTGCACCGGCGGTTAGGGGTCTAGTTACCATTTCGGCGAGGTGGGTGAAAAAATAGTGAATAGATGGTAAATTAGCAACCGTGGATGCAACCAGTCTTATGATGTCATGATTAGGTCCCGATCCCCTCAAGCAACTTCCCAGAAAATCCTTTTATCACCCTAACACCTGACTTATAGTTTATACAACAGTGAACCTGGGTGGATTTGCATTTTCCTCAAATGGGAGACAAAAAAAATATCCTCTAGACAGTACCCAAATGAGTGAACTCGGGTGCAGCAGACCCCATCCGAATGAACCCAAGTGAACCCAGATTCACTCTGGCACACACCGGAGAGAACCCAAGTGCCACTCATACTGTACTCATATCCGACCATTAGACATTTATCTGAGCAGGTCCCCTTTCGGTGGGAGGGGATAAAGGGGATCTAAGTAGTTCTCATATATTGGCATATTTATTTAGATAAGAATAGGCAGCATTGGCCTTCATCTTTGTATTGATGGCATGGCTATACCTGAGTGAACCTGAGTACAATATGGTTGCACCAGAATGAAGCTGGGCGCAACAGCCATACCCAGGTGCACACCCACATGAACCCGTGTTTGGTGAATTTATGACCAAGTGAACCCAAGTCAGAGAAATGATTATCTGTTATCCTAAGATTTGCAAAACAACAAGTGAATCCATCTGTGATCGGTTAGATAAAGCTGTAGCAGGCAATTTTACAAGATCAAACAATTCAAGGTTCATAGACTTTGTGGGTCTGCATTTTCCCAGAGCCATATCATTTCATTTGGAACCGGAGGGGAACCCATCAGGATTCCACAGGGATTTGTCACCCCAAAGTGCTTTTGAGAAGGTACAGATGTATTAGTACAACATTACAAAAATATCTAGATAGTTTAGATATGCAGGGCAGCAAGGCATTGTATCAGTGTATGGCCATTCATGAGGCAAGGTCACATGAACCTACTAGCTATTTCATTGTGTATACATTGTAGCATGGTGACTTAAATTTATGTACCACATATTACTCTAAGACATGTTCAAATCTGGCCTACTTTTTTGTGTACTTTTTGGCTCTGGTGACGTCATGGCATCCACACAAAAAGTAAGTCCAAAACCAAAAAGTAGATGATTAACATCACAAAAAATGGCCTAATCGATTAAGGTTAATTGTCTACTTTTTCCTTACTTTTTTGTGCCGGTGTCATCCGTCCGCCCATCCATTTAGCTGCCCGTCATCATGCATCACATCGACAACGCTTGATGTCGAGTGCTGGGGTCGCACCAAACAACGCTATCTTGCGCTGTCCCATAACATCAATATCATTTGATGTCAAGTGCCTGGGTTGCACAAAACAACACTATCTTTTGCTGTCCCTTGGATTCTTGTCAGTACAACAAGATGTTAGAGCCATTCTTGCTGATATTGCTAGCGTTGTTTGTCCTACAATGCATAGACACAATACACTCCAAAGCCATCTTTGCATGTTTAGGTTTGGTGACCATCCAAGATCACCTCCAAGTACACCAAGTCTACAATGAGATTGAGGATTTGGTTTTAAAGTCACTCTTGTCCAAGAATAGACTCAAACAATTGTGTCGCAATGGGGCATGCAATAGAGTATATCAACAGCGTTGGAGATGGCAAAAATTCAAATCACTGCTCACCAACCGTCAGTTCCGCTGCTATTTCCGGATGTCTCAAGAGTGTTTCGCTTTATTGGCAAATAAAATCAAGCAAAATGTTGGAGCAGAGGTCTACTAGAGGGAAGAGTACCTCAAGTGGTTAAAGCGTGATCCAAACTTTTCAAATGCATTATCTTACAAACAGAAGAATCTGTTGGCTGCACATTAACAGACTACCGGTGGATTTATTTCTGGTGAAGTAAAGCTTGCCTTAACTCTGCATATACTTGCAGGTGGCTCTTATCTTGACCTTGCTTTCCTTTATGAAATGGGTCAGAGCTCCGCTCATATCATATTTCATCAAGTTGTGGCTGAATGGATAAACGATGAAAGACTAGTCGATATTAATGGGATCAAATATATCTCCAACGAGGGGCGAATGACAAAAGTTGCCCTTGGATTTGCACAAATCACGAATGGTGCACTGTGTGGTTGTATGGGGGCACTTGATGGTTGGACAGTAAAGATTCAAAGACCGTGGAAGAAATGTGACAAATGCCCAAACCCTTCGAGCTACTACAGTCGCAAGGGATACTATGGTATTAATGTTCAAGCCATTGTTGACAGCAAGAAGAGAATTTTGATCTGATCACTTTTAACTCGAGGGGCTGAGCATGATTTGACAGCTTTTAAAAGTAGCAACCTTTACAAGCGCCTACTTAAGAAATGCAAATGGTATGTTGAGAATGGACTGTATTTCATTGGTGATTCAGCCTTAGGAATTATATTATTTCTGGTTAGTCCCTATATGACTATGTCTTGCATGGTACTGACTAGGACAACTACAATTTCTTCCACTCCTCAGCACGAATTTGGATTGAATGTGTTTTTGGTGAGATTGATTTGAGGTGGGGGATTTTGTGGCGGCCGTTGAAGTTCTCTTTGAAACACAAAATTGCTGTTATTGATGCATGTATGAGTTTGCACAATTTTATCATCAATTTCTGCAAAAGCAACATGTTTACTACATCTTTTGACCACCTTGATAAAGATGTATTCGAAGAAGACTGCAGAAGATTTTTACAATCAAATATGGATGTTTGCAGTGTGGGAGTTCATGGAAGAGGGGAGGAGGAGAGAGGCGATGAGAGGGGTAACAGGTTCGTAGGTGGAAGACCACTTTCTGCAGAAACAGAAGCCAGAGAAATAGGAATGGCAATGAGGAATGCCATTTGGGACGAGTTAGTGAGGACCAACTTCACTAGACCACCCAGTAATTTTTATCAAAGCAATAAGAGGATCTGAAACAAATAATTACTATTGACAACTTAGTATTCATTGTCAGAACTACTAATGTCATCACCATTACCTCCTACCCCAACTCCCTTGGATTTGTTGATTTTGTTCAAAGTTTCCATGTGTGCATTAAGAGTACTTCCAAAAAACTTCAACAATCCCTTGCACTGTGCCACCTCCCTATCTATCTCAGCAAGTTTGAATTCCTTTTTGTTGGCATCTATATCAGATTGTGCATTGATAGTGGAGCGCTTATTCTTAAGTGCAGAAAGTTTTGTTGTTTAACTGTCTTTTGCATTTTTGTGTCCATGATCGCCTTCAGAATCTCTTTCTGCTTTGTCGTATTGTCAGCATTGTTAGACCAACTATCTGCTGTACTAATAGCTTCAGTAAACTTCCCAATCACATTAGTCAAAAGAGCAGTTGATTCCATCCTCTGCTGACCGGAGGCACTCGACAGACGCGACAGAAGCATTCATTTCATCATCCTTAGATTTTTGTTTCGACCGAGTCTTCTCTGCTGGAGCAGAAACACTGCCTTTGTCGTCGCTATCAACATAGTCATCATCAATGGCAAACTCGTCATGGATGGGAGGCTTCTCAAGCGTCAAAGCAAAGTTCAATGTCTTGTCCCAGATGTGAATGATGGTGAGGTACAGTTTGCCACTGACATACCCAACAATGTCATGGTTATTGCGTTGATCTCAAAGAACATATGACGAGTCCTTGCCGCAGGTCCTCCACCAGTACCCTTACGAAACTGATTCATTGCTTGCTCGTACTCGAGGAGTAATTTTGAGAGAATGCCCTTAACACCGTTCAAATCCCAAGGTAACTTAATCCTAGACCGGTTGTTGGGGTCAAACAAAATCTTCTCGTACCAGCCATCTCCCAAGCACCTTTCTACCTCATCTTTTGTTTCCTCAGATGACTATGCATCTGGGAGAGTAATGTTGACTTTGTAATTGATGAATTTTTGGTGCAATAGAGTATATGCAACTCTCAGCTGGCCCCTTTACTGGTCGATAGTAAGCCGACCCTTCCTATCAGAACCGTTAAGAAGGTACTTCAGGTGATCCTTCAGATCTTCTGTTAGTGCAATGCCTACAACGTGGATCTTGTTGTCGTCCATGTAGATCATGTTATCCTTCAATGTCGTACCACTTCATTGACTTAATGCAAACCCCAAAGGCATCTCTTTGTGGGAGGAAATAGAAAGTATCAACGAGTTTATATGTATCATCATCCATCAACAACATAAATTCCCCTTCGGTTGATTCGTGCACCATTGTCCTAGCCCTAGAATACCTCCTCTGCACAATGAACATGCCGATTGAATGAACAGCATTGGAGCTGCGGTCAGTGATCTGTTTAAATATCGCTGGCCTTTATTTGTAGTGGTCATATAACTTCAACCCAAGCTCGTATAGTCCCTGGAAGAGCTTGTCTGCAAATTTAATCCACTTGGGCACTTAAGACTTTGGTTTGTCTTTCGTGATTTGAGACTGTCTAGCAGTGGGCATAG